>PVIR01005249.1:0-73456 GCA_004026965.1 Petromus typicus
TGTTTCCTTACTTTTTTGTTACAATCTCAACATTGTCCCCTTTCACCTTATTTTACATTGAGCATTTTCTATTTCACAATATATAACATACAATGCTAGGACTCATTTACATCTTCACTTTCTCATACCAGAGAAAAGATGCGATATGTATCTATCTGTGACCTATTTATTTCACTTATGAGGATATCCTCAAGGTATGTCCATTTAAGTAGAAATGATTCAAACTCGCAGTTCATTTTTGCACTGATCACTATCATTAATTTTCTAAAAGGCTAGATTCTAAAAGCATGTGGAGTTTACTTACTCCAAATTATGAAAAAGCGATGTTGGCTGAGAATTTAGACATTTCTGAGCAGCGTTGCCTACTAGGTCACATAGTACCACAGTTCCCAAGCAAGTTTTCAGAGAAAGAAAGGAGACTATACATTCTCCTAACACTAAGAAAAATCACAGAATCTCATGCTCTCCATATTCTACTTGCTGAAGGGGTGTGGGAGGTTCTGGAAGAATAGGGATAGGTAGAAATAATTATGGTCACTAATTGTGAAAATATGTTCCTTTTTTCTCTTTGGTGTTGTAAAAACTATTTAAATCTCAGGCTTCTTTTTCTTTCAGAGCTTCCCCCAATTTGGTGCATTTTACCAAACTACATGCATAGCATGTCATGACAATTTTTTTAGGGAAAAAACTGCCTTTATGGAACTATCACTTTTTCCATATCCTACAAAATTCAGTCTTCTGTTGAGCTCCTATTGCTTTATATCATATTTGCTATTTATCATTGCTGTCTGATTTCCTCTTGTTCATTTTCAGTGATTATTGAGGTTACTTCATAAATTCTCCATGCATTATACACTTTCACCACTATTTAGAAATCTTACTTCAAATCATTTGATTATTTGAATCCCAAGTATTATGACTTGCCCCAAAGCCTCGTGAAGTCATAAGTGGAGCTTGTTGAAGGTTTCTGGATGCAGGGTGTGTGACACAAGGATTAAGTGTGTGTGGTACTAAATTAGTCTGCTGATTAGAATTAGCACAGATCTCAGTGTGGAAAATGGAAGTCTCACCCTGGTGCGGCTGACGCCAACCAATAGGCGTAGAGCTTGGATGGAATGTAAGGCAAGCGGGAAGGTGGCTTGCTGTTGCCGCTGCTTGCTGCCTACTGGTTACCACACCATGAACTGTTTCTCCCCTGCCCTCACCTCTACCGTGCCACCCTAACTCCGAACCAGCTACTATGGACTTAAATCTCTCTACAGAATGTGAGGGTGGGGTACTTTAGCTTGTGAGTGTTGGGTATTTTGTTTCAGCAATGAGAAAAGTAACTAACACACAATGAATATCAAATCCATCTTACTATAGCAATTTGCATTCACAAAAATGCCAAAAATCATCACCCTGAAGGAGTGAGCCCTAGAATCCTTTTAATTTCCTCTTTTGCTAATTATTCCCCGCTTCCTTTTTTGAAATCCAAATCCCACCAATAAGATTTCTTATGTCAAGCCCATTGTAACTCAAGGGTACACTACATGTATGTACATACATATAATATATTCTATTATATAGAATATGTTACACATTATACATATATATAGTAAATATTTATATATTTCATAGAAATATATAATATTGTAATTATATACATACTATATACCTACAATACATATAATTTTAATTTTGATACTTGTTTTTCCCATATACAGAAGATGTAACTTGCAAAACATTTATAAAATATCTCCCTCTTTTCATCACAGTAATACACTGGTTTTCTAAAGAAAGCATAGATCTGCCAAATATTTATATATTCTTTCAAGTTTGTCATTTTTACCAGGTTTTGATGGCATTATAATTTGGAAATATGAATATCAATATATATGTTGTATAAAACGTCCCTATTCATGCACACATTTTCGTAAGTTCTTTGCAACTCTGGCACTTGGATTGTGAGGAGTAAATGAGGAAAGCCATCATCCAGCACGTCCCCTGATCTCCTTTACAATACATGGACACTAGAAATATTTTCCTGAGTTGTATCTGAAGAATGCCCTCTCTATTTAGCAGTTAGATAATGAAAACTTAGACAAGGTAGATAGTAAATAAAGGCAATCGTATATAAATATATATAGAAATTCAGTAGTATAAAATATAATGTAATTTACCAAGCCTCTTCGAACACTGAAATCTTATGTTTGCTTTTTTAAACGTTTTGTTTCAATCTAAAATGCTCTGAAAATTGTTTAAAAATAAATTTAAACAAATCATTACCACAATATTTTAAGGTTATGCTAAAATAGTTTTTAGGAATAGAATATTAACTTACATAATCACATAATTTCCATTTTGTGCAAGAACATCAAAAATTGGCATAGAGTTGACAAAAATATGAGTCACACTATTTTTCCTAGGTCTTTTTTAATAGACGGACATATTTTCCTTTCTCATTTTTCTGGCATCACAGATAATGGAAGCCTATACTAAATTTCTTAGTATTGTAATGAATATTTTTTCTGACTTATAGCAGATTTCAATGCTAAAACAAAAGCAAGAGTTGGGGACAGCTGGGTGTATTATGCTAAGCAAGTTGTCCAGGACCTTAAAACATTGATTTTAGATTCTTCTCCTCAGTTAATTTATAGCCAAGCTCCGTATTAACCTCCAGTGGTCTTCATTTTATCTCTATACACTGACCACTTTCGGTCCCATCCTTTTTATAGCTCCACCTTCGCTTGAAGAACTAAAAATTGATCTAGATCCATCATCTGTCTGAATTTCCATCTATATAATAACTCCCTTCGTGACAACACATTGCACAGCTGTTATACTGCCAATGCTGGAAGAAATTCAACTAGCTTTTAGTGATTCTACTAAGATATCACACCAGCTTTTATGTCACCTCAGTTGCCTAGCAATTTCCAATTATTTTTATTGTTTTGGACTAACTAACACCGTAGATATATTTTAATACTTGGCATTTAAATCTAGATTGTTTTTACATTTATATATATATATATTCAGATAATCAGATTTTTTCAAAGTCTCCTGGCTTTATGAATTTTAACATGAGTCTAATACATGCATTAAAAGGATAATATAATAACAAGGATAATAATAACAATTCTTGATATGTACTGGGCAATGTGGTCACTGTGTCTTTCCTATTATTTGTGTTTAATTCTTTAAGCAATAAACTGTAGTAAATATCACTTTATTCCATATTACACCTACCATAAACAGAAGCATTATGGTGCTGTCATGAGCTCACATTGTTTACTAGGAGTAGAAAGAAGGTCCATAAAGACTAATAACATTTACATATATTCTTCTTAACACTTTTCTAGAGGTGGCAACCCAAGTCCTAACTTGGGCACATCTTTGCTTTTATCAGTTTTTGTAACTAGTTCTTTAAAGCAAGTGCATTTTAAGTAAGTTCATGTCAATATACAGTATTCTAGAAATACTCAATTCTTTTTTTTTTTTGAAACAGGGTCTCACTTTGTGGTTCGGGCTGGCCCTGAGCTCAGCCTCCAACTCACATCACAGCAATCCTCCTGCCTCTGCCTCCCGAGTGCTGGGATTACAGGCATGAGCCACCACGCGCAGCACTGTGGTATGTGGTACTGGTTGCTGCTGGGCGTGAGTCTCCACGCTCAGTATGGTATGTGGTTACCGGGAATCTAACCCGAGCCCTTGCGCTTGCAACACAGGCGCCGGAACCACTGAGCTAACTCCCCGGCCCGAAATACTCAATTCTTACAAAAGGGCTATTTTATACTCCAAAGCCTTAACATACAAAAATTTCGTAGTCCATAAATAAATTCTGAGATGGGAGAAAATTGTGTACTTTCCTTTGATCTGATTTAGGACACAGTGAAATCTGGTAAATTCTAAACTCAGACTCCAGCCAGATACTTGGAAATTTTCTTCCATCATTGGTTCCACAGACACTTGGCAGCAGAGATGGCTATTTATAGTTGAGAAAGAATATTTTGGAGGCTATGGAGAGATTTACTGAAGCTTGAATCCTTCTGGATTTTTAACATTTTTCTCTTGCTGAATAATATACACAATTTTCATAAGAACGTGTTCCTACTGAATTACTGGAAAATATTATCTGAAAATTTTGAAGAAATAAAAATGAAGAATGATTTTAAAGCAGCAGAATCATTTGCTTTTCCAGAAAGTTTATGTGTTTCTGATGAATTTGAAACAATGAACATTTTCTTCCATTCGAGTTTTATCTCAACTTTAAATTATTGACTTAAATATTTGACAACAAAATACATGAGGATTTTAGTACTTACAGCTACCATATTGAACATACTGTCATTTGATTTTTTTTAAAGACTCAGAGTATGTTGTAATAAATTCCACTGAAATCAAATGCTTTCTTAAACTTTTTAAATTTTTCTTACTATTAGATTCAGTTTAATACAATTAGCTTTTGCAGTCAAATAATTGGTAATTATCATATTTCTTGCAATATGTTTCATAGATTCATAGACTTAAATAATTTGAAATATTAGGCATACTATAATTACCAAATTAAAAAAGTGAAAATTAAGTTGAATTTCAGATACAGATTTTATTTGTAATAGGATAAAAATGCATGCAAAACAAATGTTTTATTACAGTTTAAACTTAACATTGTTTATGAGCTCTAAAAAGAGAATTTTAATTTAATATAATTAGAATTAACATTTTATTTATATAAAAGTATGTATTTATATATATGCATATCTGTATTTTCATCTTAATACTCAACAAAAATATTGCATTTTATATTTATTCATTAAATCTTCAGATTTAAAATCTAACATCTCATAACTATATATATGAAACTATATATATAACTATGTATAATTATATATATACTCTATTTTAAACATTTGCATATATTAATTATTAATAGTCATTGTTAGTCCTTTATTCATTGTCAATTAAATTTAAATTAGTGAAGACTTTAAATCTACTCTGCTGACCTATGTAACAGAACATACAGATGCTGACAGCAGTTATCTAGTTTAATGCCAGTTGTGTTTAAGACATCCGAAACATGATCTGTTTCACCATTTCTAATTAGTGAAAATATTGCACATGCTCAGTCGCTGTGACAAACTCTCAGCAAGTCCTCCCCTGACTCTTTCCCATGTTGTTGCTGCTGGCCTCTCATGTATGTGCCTCACGTAATTAATGTTGAAGTCCCCTTCACAGAAGACGTCGTATCAACTCTTGAAATTCTGTACATAATCCTATCACAACAGAATGTTGTTGTTTTTTTTTTTAGGTTTTTTGAGACAGGGTTTCGCTTTGTGGTTCAGGCTGACCCTGAGCTCAGCCTCCAACTCACATCACAGCAATCCTCCTGCCTCTGCCTCCCGAGTGCTAGGATTACAGGCGTGAGCCACCACGCCCGGCACTGTGGTATGTGGTACTGGTTGCTGCTGGGCGTGAGTCTCCATGCCCAGTATGATATGTGGTTACCGGGGAATCGAACCCGGGCCCTTGCGCTTGCAAGACAGGCGCCAGAACCACTGAGCTAACTTCCTGGCCCACAACAGAATGTTTTAAGTGATTTATTAAATTGAAGATTATATGATAATAATTCTTGAAAACAAATTCTTTCAAACATCTATTTTATTAAGTTTCCACATAGTAAGATTATTTTATTAGTACATTTTTCTCATTTCAAAATTATGACTTAGAAAAACTTTTATTGCTATATAAAATGTTTTATATGTATCCCCACATACACACAAATGTACATACAGTTACATACAAATGCATATACTGAATAAAACTTACATTTTAGATACCACTAGTAATGCTGTTTAATTTGAAACTTTGTGATTACTCCTTACAGTTTAGCAGAATCCATTGTTTAAAATTTTTTTTTAATTTTTCTTTGTAGAATGGATCTTCAAGGTACAACTGTCCTGACAGTTTTCATTTATTACATGAATTTGAGTAGGTTATTTAAATCCTGAACTTATTCTACAGAATAAGCAATCATTTCTAAGCAATTCAGTGGACAAAAATATGTTCCTTCACTTCAGCTTTGAAGTGATAAATATCAGTTAGGAAATAAGTCGCAAATTTCTGAATGTATTTGTGAGTGTAAGTTGTGCTACCATTAAGCCTTCTTACATTTTTGCTCTCATTCACTACTGGAATCCCCACTAAATGCTCCTTGTGGAAAAATACTGTGTTTTATTCAAACATTTTACAGGGCAAATGGTGAAAAAAATCTATTCTAAATACATTGTTAAAATAACAATGATTTACTGAAAATATGCCTTAAGTACATTTTTAAAAACTAACACATTTTAATTCAGAGAGAGTAATTTTCATAAATACAAAATTATTAAATTATGCATTTAATAAAAAGAAAAAATAGAAATTAGCACAAACATCTAAGAATTATTCCTAACTGGTATGCTTGAACTTTCTTACTCTGGATTCTGCCATTGAAAAAGTTACAAGCAATTTAGTATTCACATGATATATATTTCTAAATTTATTGTTTATTTTCTCTGAACAAGTTCTTTAGACTATTGCCCAAACCAGTGTTTATAAGACATAATAAAACTGTAGGTTCATCTAAGTGTAAAAATTTGTGATTATGCATTGCATACTTTTTTCTAACTAAAGAATGGATAAAATGTGTATGTATGTGTGTGAGGTAAATAAGGAAATTTAAGGCACTCTTTTAATTATTCTCAGATGTTTAAACTTTGTTATTTTTAGCAAGCTCTGGGGTGCTGGGGTCTTACTCCAGAGATGGTTTTCTAGTTTCTGTCTGTCCTAAAGAACAACAACAAAAAATTGATCAACAAAAGTACAACAGATAGAAAGTTTCTGATTATTAAAGTATGAAAAGAAAATAAACATGCTATGCAGAGTGAGTCCTAGTCAACTAAAAGTAGGAAAAGAAGAGTATCCTGCAAGGTGACAGAGCACTACTGTTTGGAGGGCCCAGGGTCCAAGAGCTGACGGCGGCCATGTTTTATGCCTCCCGTTCTCCAGGCTGACGTCAGATGCAAACTGTCCTATCAAAAACTTATTTGGGCTTCAGGAGAATAACTGAAGGAACTACTGTCTGATTTGTTCTAGGTAGAGCACTTTGAGAGCTGTTGTGCACATGTATCCAGAAATTTTGTAATTGACAAGTCAATCACACCCCCAGTTTGTCTTGATTTAATCTGCCTCATTATTTAAAAATATTTAAACAAAAATCTATGTTTTTATATACTTTGTGCCACTATTACTCCTCAACTTAGTTTGTTATTTTGTTGTTGTTGTTCTTTTCTAAGACTCTATTCTTTATTTTCTACTTGCTATTTTTAATATTTTTGAACTTTTTAAAATTAAATGTTTGCAGTATACAATGATTACATTCATCTCTGGAACTTGGCATATGTGTGTCTTAACTCTTTTAACATTCGCTTTCTTCCCACTGCTATTCACTTTCTCCATTTCCTGTTTGCAAGAGATTTATCACTGTTTTGCGGTTATCTATCTTTTATTTGGCCTCTTGAATAATGTATGCTTTGGTTTTCTCATATAAGAGAAACCGTGTAGTATTTAAGTTTGTGTGGGTGACTTTTATTTTTACTTAATACACAGCCCTAAATTATTTTTGTCTATACCACTTATCTGAAAGATTACTTTTTAAAGAAAATCTAATGTAGAAAATATCAAAGAAAAGTAAAAATGATTAGTAGTGATACCACTAATTTTAATTATAAATGTTCTCAAAAGATAAGCAGTGAAAATTTAAAGAAATAAGTCAACATAAAACAGCTTTATACAAGATATACTTCTATGAGCTGCGGATTTAGCTCAGTGGTTCCAGCATCTGTCTTGCAAGCACAAGGCCCCCAGTTTGATCCTCAGTAACCACATACCATGCTGGGCATAGTGACTAATGCCCACCAGCAATCAGTACCACATACCACAGTGCCAGACATAGTGGCTCACTCCAACACTCGGGAGGCAAAGGCAAGAGGATTGCTGTGAGTTTGAAGCTCACCTGGACTACACAGTAAGTTCAGGAGCAGCCTGAACTACAAAGCAAGACCTTGTCTCAAAAAAAAAAAAAAAAAAAAAAAGATATAATTCAGAGTTTAATATTTCAAAGTTCAGATAAATATAATTTGAATAAAATGAAACAAGCAATAGTGAGTTTTGAGTTTTTCACACATTTATTAAACATGAATTATTTTTCCAAACTCTAGAAATATGACATATTTGTTAGACAGGAGGTATGGCTGTTTTCCCTTATGCCTCAAGGAGAAACTTAAAAGTGGCAGTTACGAGAATGCTAATTGAGCTTCAGCTCCTTTTGGAGTGATCTCGGGGGAGGAGCTTCCCAAGGCCTCACCTGCACACACTCATGCTCAGAAACTGATGGACAAAGCTCCAGCCCCTCCCCTCCAGGCAGAACGACTCTAGTTGAGCTCTGGTGCCCCTGGGCCGATTGAACAGTTGGAAATCGCTGGAGATCTGTTTCAACCTCTGTTCTGGCTACTTCCTTCCCACCTCCTTGTACACAACCACCTCTGTCTCAGTATTTAATTATCAGAAAATGCAATGTACAACACCTTATAGATACAGTTTAGGTAAAGAAACACTCACATATGAAGTTGGACTTCTAAGAATAATCTTTTTTTTTTTTTTTTTTTGTATCTAGACCTAGGATTAAGTTTCATTTATTTACAGCTGATTTCTTTAAAAATGTATTGAGTATATAGTCACTGGAGACTGAAAAGAATATAATAAATTAAATGATATCAGTGTTGTCTCTGAAGGAGTGAAGAGGCCGAGACTCCGAGGGTGGTAATTACAGCAGGCAGAACCCAACAGACCCTTGGTTTGTTTTCATACTCCATAGGAATGGTGGTATTAGACATGCACTGTGAAGATAAAATAAGTGTAAAGCAGACAGTCTTCTTTCATACTTTCTTTTAAAGACAGTACACTCCTAGCATCTTCTCTTTTGCGTACTATAAGTATTTTGAAATCTGCCCATGATTACAAAATTTTGCAGTATGCTAAAAGGCTTATATTACTCATCTTTTAAAATTTCAGTTAGCAAGTGCTAATGAACATCTAAAATGAGGAACAGGTCCATGAAATGTTGTAATAAAAGAAAAGAATATGGAAAGTTGACAGGTCTAAATACAGGAAAAAATTACTTCAGAACAGACAAAGATATAATGCAGGGAAGGAAGGCGGTAAAAAGACCGCTTGTGAAAAAGAAATATTTTGAAGATAGTAAAACAGAGAAATGTACAAGATTTGTTCTAAGGAAAGCTTGTTTTCCTTGCCATTAAATTAAAAATGTGGAAAAAAATTTATTTGTCTTAACTGTTTTATTTATTTTCCTTTTTAACTCTAAAGTTAATTCTGATTGGAGTGAAATTAAAATCAAGCATTGAAAAGATCCTATTTTCAATATCTGATAATTGCACTGACCTTATTCTCAATCATTTTTCTTTTTTTCCTACATATTCCAAAACAAATATATAAATTTCAGACAGTTTTTCAGAAGCCAGGCCTATTTTATAAGTATAAAAAATTAAAGAAAGACCTTAAGAATTTATTTCCATTTTTAAGTTCACATCGCCAATATTTTCAGGTTAAGTCTTTCATATGCCACATCTGTATTCAAGATGGGTGAAGGTTGTGTCCTTTACTCTATAGGCTGTAGGAAGCTACAGACTATTCTTGGATTTCTCATAGGAAAACATCCCGAAATATTTCCTGATTAAGTAGGAAAAAATAATCGCTATGACCATCAGCAAAACTATCCTTTAGTAAACAACGGAAGTCTCCTAAGGCAAGTGGAACAGATGGCTGCACACCCCTCCTGGATACGACCATAGCTGATGGCGGAAGACTGGTGCATCCTGAACACGTTGGTGCATCGAGAGGCGAATGTTAGATTCCTGACACGAGACTCACATTCACAAATCTTTAATCAGAAATGTTGTTATCACAGATAACATGGGGTATGATTTTCAGTTGCACGCTACCAATGAACAGAAACAACAGGGCAGAGATCAAAATGGAAGCAAATTGCCCCTCCTCTAGATACTCAAGGGAAACATGTGTATGTCTTTATCTTAAAAAAAAAAAAAAAGAAAAAACTGTAGATATTTTCACCTGCTTACTGATGCAACATAGCTTTATTACTGATAATATGATTTAAAAGCTGTACTTAAATATCTACGACAGAATATGGGAGATACAAACACAATTAACATTGAATCAAATCATTGAATCAAATTGAATTATGTTGAAAATATATATTGTGGACATAGAATAATAGTATGAGAATTTGAAATTCATGGGTTTTACTTGTTTATTGATAATTTTCAACATGACTTCAGTTTTGTTTTCATAGTGTAACTACCAAAAATATTTCATTGGTAATTGATAAGTAAATTTAGAAAATGATGACAAAAGTGTTAAAAATTACCTTTATAAAACTAGACTTGTAGTATTTGAGTCTATCTGTGTATGAATGTGAGTATCAATGAATAAAATTTTCTTGCATGTTTATCTTTGAAACTTTGGAGAAGTGTTAATAAATTAAGATATGCTCAGATGCAATTAGTTGCTTGTCAGCGAAGCAGTAATGTCACATGTCAAACAGTTGTAACCCAAAAATTAGCACATTTTGTAACTGTCCTGTCAATGAATTTTAATGAATCTTACATTTTTAAAAATAATGTGCTTTCATCTTATAGTCTAGACTTTATCTGTTGAAAAAAATATGCTTTGAGCAAAATACAGCACAGTATAGTTGTGCCCTGCAGTGGGAAGGAGGGCATCAGTAACAGCAGTCATCATTTGCATGTTCTTTGCCTTTTTTTTTTTTTTTTTTTTTTTTTTTTTTTTTTTTTTTTTTTTTTTTTTTTTTTTTTTTTTGAGACAGGGTCTCTCTTTGTAGTTCAAGCTGGCCCTGAGCTCACTATGTAGCCCAGGTTAGCCTTGAACTCACAGCAATCTTCCTGTATCCAGACCCCCACCAATTGCTGGGATCACAGGAGTGAACCTCCATGCCTGGCATTGTGGTTTGTGGTACCAGGGATCGAAGTCGGGACTTTGTGTTTGCCAGGCAGACGCTGGAACCACTGAGCTAAATCCTTGGCCCTCTTTGCCCTCATTTTTCAGTGAACACTGTTCAAGTTCCACAGCTTCCACAATGGTCCCCATGACCTATGTATGTTTATAGTCCCCTAGAAGATATTGGAAAAGTAGTATTAAGAGTTGTTTAGGGGATTGTTTTGAGTCTAAAAGAACTAAGGAATATTATGCAGCACTTAGTGGACAGGGAGCAATGACATAAAACTTCTCCCAAGTAACCTGGTTAGAATTACTCAAGTACCCAGTCCCAGCTCTACTGAAGAGTGCTGAATGACTGTCTAACCTGATCACGTCTCTGCTGTTTGCCACTATTGTAATTCACATACCCTGAACTTCAGTCACACTGAGCACCCTACTTTCTTTGAAATGAGTCTTTCTGTGTTGTTTCCTTCTTCTGCAAGCTTCTTCTCTTTAATTAAAGTTACCTTTCCAGATTTCCCAAGAGCAGAAATAGTGAACCTTGTACAGACTGGTTCCTAAACTGCAACCTAAAACTTATGTATTCATAAGTGAAATAAATGACACCTGTAACATGAATAGTAGATATTTTCTCTTACATGAAAAACAAACAATAGAAAGAACAAAATTTAAAAAAAGTCATTGAATCATTTCTTATTGATCTTTCCATATGGGAATGCCAGCTCTTTGAGATGTAGTATTTGTTATGAACAAAATGAATGTTAAATGAACAAGCAGATGAAGTGAGTATCTACCAAAACCCCAGTTAAAAAATTTTCCAAAAGATGTATTATATTAGGTATAAGAAATACTTCTACCTTGAAGACAATCTCACTTACTACTAAGCAAAATGTAAATTGTGTCATAAAATAATTTTATCTTTTAAATATATATATACAGATAATACTTTATGCTCTGGGTAAAACTGTGTGAGAAACTTTAATAACACTACTTGAAGTTTAGTTACGCTTTCAGTTTTTAAAATCTCTGTATTTTTTACCTGATACAAAAAACTAAGACAATTGTACACATCTATGGATTCAAGTGATGTTTAGTGGTATGTATATATTGTATAAAAACAGTTTTAAATAAGTTGAAAATATGTTTATTTAACTCATCTTTTATTTGGAAGAATGTCCAGGAGCTCAAACCCAGCGCCTTGCACATTCTAGACAAGTGTTCTACCACTGAGCTTTAGTGTTTTCTTTATGGTGAATAGCTTCAGAATCATTTCTTCTTTTTGAAATACGGAGTGCATTATTGTCATCTGTAGTCTCCCCACTGAAAGGAAGCACACATAAAATACTCACTGTTAGTTATTTTTCAAAATAGTTTAATTTAGTGTCTTGGATAATTCCTTACAGTCAAATATTTAATTGAGAATTCTGAAAAAAAATGTTCAATTAAACTCTCCTTGAAACAAGTAGTATTGTATAATTAAACAAAAGACAGGTTTTACAAATTGATTCATTTATTAAATGTGCATTTTTACATCCATTTTAATTTCTATGAAAGATTCTGCAAATGTACTAGTGAAAATAAAAAGCAGACACACACTCACCCTGACAGATGCAAGAGCACTGGGGAGAATAAACAAGGACGGAGAACAATGATGTGAGGTTTACTGGCTCAACTGTGAGTCTACAGTTATAGTGCAATTTTATCCCTGTGTGTCAAAATTCAGTTCAGAGAATGTGAAGTTTATAAAATGTATAGAAAAGTCAAGCTGATATCTACAATTGATGGATCATGCATGTGAAGAAAGATTTGCTAACGGTATGCTAATGTTTGGAATGGGAGGATTTCAGGGCTTGCATAGACATTCCCCCCAAAACCTCATGCAGTCATCCATGAAGCTTTGCAGAAGCGACTGGATCTAGAGTGTGTGCTACGAGGGTTAAAGCTATGAGGCTAGGAGTGGGTTTTCCCCACCCTGCTGTGAGATTCCTGCCTTAAGGGGGAGTACCCCGCATAGAGTCTAAGGGGCAGAGGAGAATGTGTTGTCACTTGCTGGTTCTTCCCTATGTAACTGCTTTGCTGCCCTCTGCCCACCACGAACCTCTCTCTTCTGTGATTTCAATCTCCCAGGTCACCCCGCCTTGGAGCAGCTGATTATAGACTGAAGCCCCTATAAAGTGTCAGTTAAATAAACCTTTCTTCTTTTAATTTTGGGTGTCAGGTATTCTATCTTAGCATCAAGAATAGGTACTGAAACAGAGGAGTCCTCAAATAGCAGCAGTTATTATATGAAAACAACACGTACTGTTATTACAATGCCATTCATCTGTACGGCACATGAAGTTTTCTCAAATTACTTTGTATTTTGATTTTCAGAACTTGTAAGTATTAAAACTTATTGCAGTTTTCCATTCTCATAAATACAGAAAATGTATTATATTTCACATATTACTTTTTTAATTTTTACTACACTGATTTTTAGTTCCTAACCTCATAGGAAGGTTTAGCACCTGAACACTATTGTTGAATATCTTGAAAACTTAATATGAATTGAGGAACATATCAAAATACAATCAAAAGCAAGTCTGGTTTTTTCATTCGCTTCTGTAGTGTGACTTATTCTTCCTCTCTGGCTTCTCCAGCTTTCTCCAAAGTTGATACTTTCTCAACACTCGGGCACCTGAGATCTTGTCCTGCATCACTGTGAAGTTAACGACTAGCACACCTTTCAGTATCTTCTTGAGTTTAACTCTGTCTACATGGCAATGAATCAAAGTTCTGAAGACAGAGGATGGTGTCTTCAAATCAAAGCTATTTTAAAATAAAATCATCCCTAACACTTTCATTCTTTGTTTGTTTTTTGAGACAGGGTCCCACTTTATGGTTCAGGCTGGCCCTGAGCTCAGCCTCCAACTCACATCACAGCAATCCCCCTGCCTCTGCCTCCCCAGTGCTGGGATTACAGGTGTGAGCCACCACGCCCGGCACTGTGCTATGTGGTACTGGTTGCTGCTGGGTGTGACTCTCCACACCCAGTATGGTATGTAACACTTTCATTCTTAAAGTGTCTTTTCTGAAAATTTTATTTCAAATTAATATACTTTAAAAATGCTATATGGTAAAATTTAACTTGATGAGAAATATTTATTAGCTATGATTATTCAATTTTTTTAACCAATGAAAAATTCATATGTTATCTAAAAGTATATTAAATATACTTACACTTTAGATGTATTATTCTAAGAGGATTTTCTTTTTTGTGTCTCAAAGTTGATAGGTTATATTTTATATAGCAACATGTTTTTATTTAAAGAAAACTTTAATTTTTTTATACACCATTTTTTTATTACACTGAAAACTTTAAATTTTATACACACATGCTAAATCAGATAAAAGGTAGATTAGCTAAGCAACACGTAACAAAGTCAGGCTTTGGAATTTGAAACATTACTATGAGTTATTCTAGAAACCTAAAGGTATAAACCCTTAGTCCCCATCACTGGTCAGGATTCTCTGTGTGGGACAACATATCTGACTTCGGGAGAGTGTTCTCTTTCCGTACAGTTCCAGAGGAGCAGTCCACAGTCAGGGTCAGCTGTCCTCCCTGCAAAAACAGCATGGTGCAGGGCCGGGGAGTTAGCTCGGTGGTTCTGGCGCCTGTCTTGCAAGCGCAAGGACCCGGGTTCGATCCCCCGGTAACCACATACCATACTGGGTGTGGAGACTCACGCCCAGCAGCAACCAGTACCACATACCACAGTGCCGGGCGTGATGGCTCACGCCTGTAATCCCAGCGCTCGGGAGGCAGAGGCAGGAGGATTGCTGTGATGTGAGTTTGAGGCTGAGCTCAGGGCCAGCCTGAACCACAAAGCGAGACCCTGTCTCAAAAAAAAAAAAAAAGAAAAAACCACCATGATGCGTAGTTCAATTTTCCTATAAATCTGGTATCCATTTATAGAGAATCAGTCCAAGTTACAAGTAGAGAAAAGCAGGATTATATATTTTATTTATTCTTCCCTAGGATTAGTAACCGTTTTCATTTTCTACACCATGCATGAAGGGGTAAGAAGCAGACAAATATGATGGGTCCTGACTTTATAGCCTTTGGTTCTAAAATTAGAAACAATGAGCAAAGTATAAACAGATAATTATCAGAACGTTAAAAACCAAAACTACCTGAGTTTGAAATTCACCTTTCAGTGAATAATTTGTTATACAGTATATTGTTTTTTAATTATTAAAATGTAATTTATTTTTGAGATCATTGTTTAAATTACTTCAGAGACAAGTGATATGCTTACCATACTTTGATATTACCAGTAAAAGAAGACAATCTTAAATATGGACTGGCAGCCAACCAGAAAGATATTGGGAAAATATGAATTAACTGAACAGAACATTGAGAAAGAGAAGGGCAGTGTGCTGGGCATGCTCCTGGCTGCTGTTAAGTGCTATTACTCTCTATCTCTCTCATAAACAAAAATTAAAAATGAAACAAGAGGATTGGAAATAGCTCTTTTAAATAGTTAATATGAAATGAAAGTATTCAAACTTTGCAATGCATAATGATTTTTTTAAAATTTGGAATTCTGTGTTCATATAATCCAAGCCCAGTAGCCTTCATAGACCTAAAGTGGTATATAAATTAAATATCCCCTGTGAAGCATAGATATTTAGACGTAGAGTAGAATACACTCGGTATTGCATGTGTCACTCTGAGAATGCTGAATGAGGGAGTCATATAAACAAATACTCTAGAGATTGGAAAAATTATGCTTTTGTATAATTATTAAAAAACATTTTCTCAGTTCTTTTACGGAAAAAGTTGCATGCTGGCTTCATTCACATTTTAATTATAACATTTTGAATGTCGTTATTATGGTCAATTGTATAGTCATTCTCATTTACTCCTTCACTTAACTGAAATATTTCCTAGTATCTTTCTTTCAGTCATTAATAGTAATAATATAATAGAGAACAAAAGACCCAACTGGGTTCCCTGTGTGTACATAGGTACACATTTAATGAGAAAGCTGCTGTCTCCACTTAAAAACAAACAATTTAAGTATCATCTCTACAAAACCTTACAGGGTCTAGGAAGAACAGGTATCCAGTGTCCAAGTTCAAATAACCACTGGATTTTGGAATGACTCATGTCACAAAAGCAAGCAAGTTCTGCAGAAGTCAGATTGGAGGGAATGACATTCAGGATCCAAGCAACGTGCTTGGTAGCTCCTCAGCACGAATCAGGAAATGGCGTTTCTGTAGGTCTTTGCAAAAGTCATTCCTCCGGTCCCTGGTCTTTTCACTGCTTCGGCACATCTATGCATATCTCCTTCTTGTTTTACAATTCCACACCTTCATGCTTGCTCTAATATCACAGAGGTACATGTAAGTGGAGCTGAGGAGCAGTCACTGTGTTCCTCAGAATGTTTGCCAGTGTAACTATAGCAACATAATCCTTCCTAATGGGTACAGTGTACAAGCAACAGGGGACTTTGCACTGACACTGCCAGCTCCCATCTTGATTCCATGTTTTTGCTGGAGTCCGGAACTGTCTTAATCATTTTTCCATTGAGACAAAATACTATAAAAAGATGATTCTGGCTTATACTTTAGTCTCTGGAGACCTGGATCAACGCAGAAGCAGGGTGGCTGAGGAGTGTGACAGAGAATAATGTCAGCACATGGAGGCCAGGAAGCAGGAAGGAGCCAAGGAAGGAGACCCAACTTTCACTTCCAGGTCATCTGGATCCACCTCTTTTGACCAGACCCCAACCCAGCAGTGCATTGGGCTATGAACTCCAACAAACTTTCAAACACATTTGGGGACATTTCAGATCTCAATTATAACAAGGTCTTACTAAGTTGCTCAGTCTGGGCCCGAACTTGTGACCCCTTGTCCCAGTTTAAAATTTGGGGAGCACAGGCACCCAACATAATTCATATATATATATATATATATATATATATATATATATATATATATATATATTTTACAAATTCTGGAAAGACTTCATGATTCTGTCTCATAAGATTCATGTTTTCTAAAATACAGACTTTTCATGGTGTATTTTCAAGTATTAATTTTAAAATCATAGAGAAATGTGTACATGGATATGCTTACAACAGATCTGTATCCAATATAGATAGCATCAAAATTTGTGATTAAAATATAAATTATATTTTATGTTTCTTACAAAAACAATTGCTGAAGTTCTTATAAAATATAAAAGCAGAGATTCTAATGATGAATAAATAGCAATGAATAAATCTTATAAAATTAAAATCATGCTACGTGGATATTAGCCACTGAAATTAATAAAAACTAATAAAGTATATAAAAGAAATATTATCACCAAAAGCCACACCATATATCATTTGCCTTTTTTTTTTTTTTTTTTTTTTTTTAGACAGGGTCTCGCTTTGTGGTTCAGGCTGGCCCTGAGCTCAGCCTCCAACTCACATCACAATCCTCCTGCCTCTGCCTCCTGAGTGCTGGGATTACAGGCGTGAGCCACCACACCCAGCACTGTGGTATGTGGTACTGGTTGCTGCTGGGTGTGAGTCTCCACACCCAGTATTGTTATGTGGTTACCGGGGAATCGAACCCGGGTCCCTGCGCTTGCAAGACAGGCGCCGGAACCACCGAGCCAACTCCCCGGCCCCTCATTTGCCTTTTAAGAAAGCATGAAAAATAAAATGCTACCAAGGTAGTTCATTAATGTGAGCATTTCTTCAATAGCATATGATAGTTTGCACAACATGCCAAACACTGTTATATGGTTGGACAACTGTATCACACAGAAATATGAAAAAAAATAGAAATAATTGTTTTGTAAATAGGTTTTATAAATAAACATCTGCAGAATTTTCTGTGGTATGAAAGAAGAAAAATACAGAAAATACATTTTCTTTCTATAACTTGACCTGCTTTTCTGTTAACTTGTGTTAAAGTGCCGTAGTCCCTTCAGCACTGTAGATTAATAAAGCTCATTGTCTTCAGTCTTAAACCTTCCTTCCTTCCTTTCTCTTGCTACAGTGCTGTCTTGACTATTCCAGTTTTGCACATCACATATAAGGCTTTGATTACAATGGCCTGGAATTCATCACTTAATTTAGAAAGAATAGTCTTTGTAAAATATTAAAATTTCAAATCTATCTTTAACTCTATACTCAGATATTTTATATGAGTACTTCATCTGTTATCACTGGTGAATACTTTCTTCCAAACTTGGTCTGTCCCAGTGTGGATATATGACAGAGCACGGTCCCAACCAGGGGCAGCAGAACCCTGCTGTGCTGCAAATTGCTTACAACCGAGGCAAGGTATTGATTCCTCCCCATTACTGCCTCTGTGTGCTCCGCTCAATGAGAACTACAGGCAACAAGAACAGACAATCCTAGCATCATGCGTTCTTTTTTCTCATCACTTTGCTCTGTTTGAGTCTTAGTGTAACATTTAATAGATATAGTGATGCTAGTTTACCTTTTTTTTGCATTTAGAATTTAAATAAAATATAATCTCTCACCATTAAACTTATGAAAAAGCACAGTGGTTACTGATAAATAATCCTTGTCAGGTTTAGAAATCCCCTTTACTCTTGTTTTTGAGACAAGGTCTCACTCTGTAGTTCAGTCTGGCCCAGAGCTCAGCCTCAAACTCACAACAATCCTCCTGCCTCTGCCTCCCGAGTGCTGGGATTTACAGGCGTGAGCCACCACGCCCAGCACTGTGGTTTGTGGTTCTGATCACCCTAGCAAGAGAGGCGCCAGAACCACTGAACTAAATCCCCAGCCCTCCCTTCACTCTTAATATTGTGGTATTTTATAGTCAGAATTGGTAGAATTTTCTTATTTTTTCCCTGAGCAAATAAAATAATTCATGATTTTATTTTATTGATCTTGTAATACAGTGTATTACATTAATAGTTTTTCTCACTTTTCTTGCATGCTATATTGCACTTTAAATTAAATGTCATTTCATTGCTATATTTTGGGGGAGGGAGCTGTGGAAGGAAACTCAGTATCATACCCTGGTTTAAATGACAGGCTTAGTTTTTTACACTTCTGGGACACAGGAGTCTAGCATCAAGGTGTTGATTGCTTCTCGTTCATCTCATGTTTTCCTCCTGGGCCTTGACCTTGCAAAGGACTCACCTGTGCCACGTGCTCAGTCTGTCCTCTGCACCCCTTTCTCCTCACCGTCCCCATGAGGACAGTGGTCATGCTGAGCCGGTTCACCTTCACCAGCTGGACTCACTCACCTTCACCGCATCGCTGAAGGCGCCACCTGCAAATGAAGTTTCTTTTGAGGCCTTGGGTTATCAGGATTGCAGCACATGATTTTTTGGTGTGTGTGTGTGAGAGAGAGAGAGAGAGAGACAGGGTCTCGCTTTGTAGTGCAGGCTGGCCCTGAGCTCACTATGTAGCCCAGGCTGGCCTCGAACTCAGGGCAATCCTCCTGTGTTGGAACCACTGAGCTAAATCCCTGGTCTGATTTTGGTTTCTTTTGGAAGGGGAATATCAACTCATCAATTAACAATTATTAAAATTATATATATATTCATGGCTGTTTATTCCCACTTACATATAGGAAAGATGGCTTCTGTAACTTTTTTGTCTGGTTTGCCATATGAATCCGAATTTTTGATCTACTTCCTTTTGCTTTATGATCATTTTCTCAGGACCTGCAAACAATATTTACATTATTATTTGCTTTACATTTTCCCTGATTTTCAGTTTATACTGTGGATATCAACTGCTCAATGATACAGATACATGTTTTCAGATATATAAAAACCGCAGAAGGAAAACAGTGAAGATAGAATTAATAATACCAAATAATGAAATACGGGCTGCTGTAATCTTTAACTCATCAAAATGCCTGCAAGTCTTTTACAGTCTTAAAAAGAATTCAAATTAGAGCAGTACTTTTGTTTACTAGGGCACAAGAACAATGTTTAATTATAGAGGTAATATTTCCAAAAGACAGAATTTGGGGAAAAAATTCAGTAAACAGTAAAATAAATACAATCATTGTATGACTTTGTCTTTCAATACTTCTTTTAAGTCAGGGAGAAAAGCCATTATTCCATATAAAATTTATTGACGGGTTGAGATATGATATTAATTTATTCACTCATTCATTATTTAAGCCACTGAGTCAGCAACAGTGTGATACACAAACCAGGCAGAGTAGTGGCCCCGTTGCCCTTGAAAACCCCATATCATAAATGCCAAGCATAAGGCGACTGCAAAGATAATTAGGCAATAAAAGTACAGAAAAGAAAGAGGAGATTTTGATTAGAATGGGATAAATGGACCTGCACAGAGAAGCGAGGATATAAATTAAGTCTGGAGTTCTCCCTAAATTTCCACGCTCACAAGGACGTTGTAGGTGTGCTGACCAGCGCGCTCCAGTTTCCGCGGCGCCTCTCCCAGAGAAAAAGAAAGAGGCTGAACTTCGCGCAGCGCCCCTAAGCGCTGTTTTCAGATGCCACTTGACAGTTATTTTTCTGTGTTGGAAATCGCAGGCCAATCTCAGAAAGTGCAACATGACTGATCCTCTCTAGTATTTTAAACGCCACCCCCTCCAGCCTCGAGCCACCATGTGGCCACTCTTGTGGCCCTTGTGTGTAGACCACGCTCCTTCTCTGGGCAGAGCCCCAGAGCGGGCGCACAGGGATCCCTCCACGGCCAGCCTCCCCAGCGCCCTCCACCCTCCCTCCGCGGCGCTCTCCGGCCTCTTGGGCCTTTGTTTTCGCTGAAACTGAAGTACTGCGCGCTCTGAAGTGCTGGGTTTGTCAGGGAACATCATGAAATCAGTCTGTCCCTTGAGTCTGATTTTCAGGACGAGCAGGGACGGAAATAGAGGTCCAGGACTCTCCTTGTCTGAATCACTAAAGCAACTTGAAGAGTAGGCCCGTTTCTCTCTCAAGTCTCATTATGAAACAAAACACGCTAGTTCAACACAGCAGTTCGCCCCGCCCCCCCCCGCATTAAAAAAGGGGGGTTAAAATGGATGAGGTAAATCGAGGACACAAATTTCAGTCTACACATAATAGAAAGTCAGTTCACGCTCAAATTGTAGAGTCATGACATGATTTCCTCCGATACCATTTTTCATTAAAAATATTCTTCTAAAGCCGTCATTACATTAGCAACTTCTGAAACATTTCTATTTTCTATCAGAAAAATGTAAAATCTGTCACTAAGAGTCTGTAAAATGACTCATCTTTCAGGTGCGTCTGTCACTACAGCTGACTATTACTGCTTCAATCTTTACTGCGATGCATAGTTATGCCCAGGACTCCTCCAGCCTCAAATTTTCTGTTAGATACACTAGCCAGCACTAAAAAGAAATGTTCACAAAAGCCCAACCTGATTAAATCACTATGCTTGTTTTGAAAGTTTATTCCTGCATGCTTTGTTTCGATTTCGAGACAGCCTTTTGCTAGTCTGGCCTTGAGTTTGTGATCCTCCTGCCTGAGCTCCTGAATTCGGAGATGGCATCTGCTCCTGCACGCAGCGCTCTTCTTGAGTCTTGATCTCGGATGACTCCGTGAAGGATTATGGCTGGGAGTCGCTGGGGTCAATCAGACCGCATCTCGGTACCAGAGGTCTGAGGATGACGCTCTAGGACGGTAGTGGTGGCAGCAACCTTGCTCGGGCCCTGCTCCTTGGAATATTATTCTCCCAGGGCTCCAGGACGATGCAGACTGTGGGCCACGCGCTGCGTTCATCATCCCTACTTGCCCCCCAAGTCCTCTGCTGGAGGAAGGGGCGGTTCCGCCCAGCTCCCGCAGCTCACTTCTCTGTTTCAAACCCACGGAGATTGTCTTTGTAAAGCGAGGAACAGCTCACAGCCTAGAAAGCCCAAGCACTGTCTCCTCCAACACAGCACGATGCTCTTCACTCCATTTCTAACTTTCCACTTGCGTTTTCTTCACCATCTGCTAGAATCTTAAAACTAATGAAACTACAGTCGGCTACTCTTTCCTCTCAAACCTACACGGTCACTTAATCCTTCTATGGGCCAAGAAGAAAATTTGCATATTTCTCTCTTCTCTTTAATTCAAACTGAATTTCTGGTCAGAACCTAACCACTTATTGCTACTTCTGCTGCTGCCGTGTCTGTGCGATTTTCTCCACCCTGCCTCTAATTCATCACCCGGAGCTTCCTGCAGCAGTAAGGAAGGACTCTACAATGTTCTTCGAGGACAGGAAGCGCTTTGTCTCCTTCTGTCCCCAAACTCGCCTCTTCTCTGTCCGTGGTCCTTGTTCTGCACAGCTGTTTTCCTTGAAGCATTATTTACAAATTAGTCCTGTGGCCCCTCCTTTTTGATCTGCTGCTTTTAAAGCATAATTTTCTGCCTTTAACTTACTAGATATTTTAATGATATTTAATAGCTATTATACACATACATTTATCTTCCATTTCCTTCTCAGAATAAAAGCTGAGGCAACTATTGTTTTGTAAATTATTCTATTCCCAGTCCTTAAAAGCACATTTTACATAATAATTTTATAACAGTAATTAATTTTGAAAAATATTCTTAAAATTGTTATTTCAAGAGTGGGTATAAAGCTAAGTCTTTATGCTGAAAACACTGTAACCTAGTTCCCTAGTGGTCGTTTTAGTATTTCCAGTTGCATTTGTCTGCTTGATTTCATACACGTGGAGACATTAATGGCCTGGCTTTAGAGCATGCCATTATTATTAAAATTGTTTCCAGAAGAATATGGGGAGGAGATTTTTGGTGCATTCATAACAGTAGTTAAATGTGCAATAACATTTCATTAGAAATATTTGTTCGGTGCTTCCAAGTGTAAATAAACCTTTTGCAAGGTTTGTAGTTGAACTTTGAAAATATATAAATGTTTAGACAAGGACATACAGTTAGTTTGACAGTCATTTCTTCATGAATTTAAATTTAAAACGCTCTTTATTAGTGAAATCAATAGCCCAAATTTAAAACTTACTTTGATTTTACACTTAATTTCTTTTGTGAAAATTATGGACATTTAGAGGTAATTTCAATCAAGTATTACCTAGTAAAATTACTTTTAGACTATGTGTGATATTGAGCACCATATGAACAATCTTTTTCTCAGCACATTAGGCTATTTATATCTCTATCTTCTTGTTGAGAAGTTTATTCATGTTCGCTGTCTGATCTTGCACCTGTGAGCTCAGGTGTTACTCTCCGCTCAGCCCTCAGAGTAGCTCAGGTGGGCATGACGGTGCCTGGGCAGCGAACAAACCCCTAGGACAGAAGTCAGAGTATACTGAACATAATTTAAAAAGAAACAGTCTGAAGAAATGCACAGGAGTAAATATCAGGAAGAGTTGACTGGCCAATGGTAATTATCATGAGTGGACTTTCGAGGCTGGTACGTCGTAAGTATCACCTAAGGAGAACGGTTGAATAAAAGAAACTGTCTTCGGCACAAGCTGAGGACACACAGCAGCGAATGTGAAAATGAAGTATGGGAATCGAGACTCTGAGGCCAGGAGCTCTGAGGATCACTCCCAGCTCCAGGCCATCACATCAGGAGGTCTAGAGAAACGCACAAAAAGAGGGTGTGACTCAGTCTCTAAATGCAGTTGTGGTGAGAGATCATTCATGAATCCACTAGAGTCGCTAGTGTGCTTTTTGTGTCCTCATGTCTACAACCTCGAGTTGTTGAAGAAAAAACCAAATTGAAAGCTGTGTGTGCAGAAAACACATCTAAGAAACTGACCGTCAGCAACATTAATGAAGGCAGCAGCTTGAGAAAACTCAGGTGGTGACACAAACTTTTACTAAATGCCCTAGTTAGGGAGTGTGGTCTCCTCCTCGGTGTCCCTTGCTATTTATTCAAGTTCCCATGATGTCTTATACCAAGATTGTGAGCTAGAAGGTTGTTAACACAAAACTAAACCAGTAAACTGAGGAGTGTTCTCAGAGCTGCACAAAGGCTGTTTTATTTTGTGTGATTGCTGTGTAAGCACTTGGGACCCACTGTGTCACTGGTCAGAAGTCAGTGCTTAATTTTCAAGTTGGTTATAAAGAGCGTCCTTTCTCTGGTTGCTAGAAAACATGAAGTGACACTGACTTGCATTTATTTTTTTCTCCAATTTTGTAGCATCCCAGAGGCTGGCATGATAAGCTGCTTTATAATGCTGTTGCATTTTATTGTCCCTTAAAAGGGATTCCAAGTGCTGTATTTCTGTTTGCAAACCATCATCTGCCCCCAAGTTATTTCTCTTCCAACTAATTGTCGCCAGAAGACTTGAACTAGAACATCTTTCACTTACACCTCACCATGCACACTGCTGCCTGGGGAGAGGATTTCTTAGTGATGAAGCAAGGTTTTTCTTTGATGTATTTGATGTCTTTATTGCAATTTGCCCCGGTTGTGCTGTGTTTAACAAAAATCTTTGGTGAGTCTGGGATCCTGACCACAAGCAACGTTAACTGCATTTTGTATTATTTTCTTCATTTTATTGAAGACCTGAAGCATAGGTACACTTTTAGGAAAAATAGAATTTTAAGTCTATGAAGTGGTCAGTTCACCATCCCCTCTGTAAACAGTCTGAGAGAAAGAAAGATGAGAAAGGAATACAGTTTTGTTTTCAGGCCCAGTTTAAAGACATAAGTATATGTTTAACCCTGGTATTTTTACAGAATGAATTTAAGGAAAATGAATCATAAAATACATATGAGATTTAAATAAATTAATACAGTAAAATGCCCAGCTGCACTTACCATGTAATAACTACCATGCAAAAATTGCAGTAATAATTATAAATTTTAATGTCTATTAGTATTTTATAATATCAATACAGTTAACTATACACTCTCCTGTTTGTACATTCACTATTTAGTTTTGCTTTTATAAATAATTATATAACAAATATTTGGGTATATATTTGACTACTCTTTTGAATGTAGTTTAGACAAAAGAGTGGCAACTTTTTTTTTAAGGTTTTTTGAGACAGGGTCTCGCTTTGTGGTTCAGGCTGGCTCTGAGATCAGCCTCAAACTCACATCACAGCAATCCTCCTGCCTCTGCCTCCAGAGTGCTGGGATTACAGGCGTGAGCCAGCCACTGGCATTGTGGTATGTGGTGCTGATTGCTGCTGGGGTGAGTCTCCACACCCAGTATTGTTATGTAATTACTGGGGATTGAACCCAGGTCCCTGTGCTTGCAAGACAAGCACCAGAACCACTGAGCCAAATCTTCAGCCTTATGCTATCTTGTTAGTAATTTTAGATCTACTCCATAATGAAGACAAACAATTCCTTTTTCATGTACATGCCTATTTTAATTAAAATAGATATGTGTTCTCAATCATTTACTTTTAATGTTAATTTTTAATCTCAACTTTTCAAAGTGTATGTTAATTAAAATTTCAAAATTCTAATTACACTAAATTTATGTTTAATCCTCCAAACTTAAATATTGTCACAAACTTTGACATTGATAACATCCATATATACAATTAAATCTTGCATTTAATGTATGTCTGTATGAAAATTAACCCCAAAGTCCTCAGGATCAGAGAGACCCTGGTTCTGGGCCATACCTCTGCTTTAAGAGCTTTTTTATGATGAGCAACAAGAACACTGTGTCCATAAAGATCTACAAACGGAAAATGAGTATAAATTTTTTTTTCTTTCCTGGAGATTTTTTAATTAATCAAGTGACCTCACATATGCAAACAAATTATCACAGTACTTACTTCACAATGGAGAAGACTTATCTTGGTAGAAAGTCATAAGATAGGTACTTATATGATTGATAGAAACATATGCCATATTTTTTAAAATTTGGAAAGTTTCAGTTTGTAATGAAAGTATATTTTCCTTATCTTGTCTACACAAGCTCTTCTACATAAGCAAAGTCCATTTTTCTTTAACTCATGAGCCTTCCAAACAAATTCAGAAAAAATGTCGTGAAAATAGCACAATTTAAAAAAAAATTCAAATCTTTATTGGTACATTATGAATATACATCATCATCGCATTCAACATTGAGTTTGTACCAGAATATGACACAACTTGATTCTCATTTTCCCCCATCCCCCCCAGCCCTGAAACCCTCCACCCCCTATATACATAAACTTTGTTTCCTTTTTTCTTTATTATTGTCACATTCTTTTTTTTCTGATTCAGCTTATTTGAGACATTGACCCAAGACTTTCAACTGTGCTTAGCTTCCTGCACTTTCAAGGTTTTGAATTTACAGCACTTGTGCTCCTTGAACTTCACTCCAGGTTTCTACAATTTCCTCCTTGCACCCCCCAACTTCATCCCAAGCCATTTCCTATCCCAATCTTTGTCAATTTTTACTCAGAAAAAAATTGTGTCAAGTAACCAGTGTTTTCACCCCATGCAGATATTCATGCACGCAGGGAGGATTTCTCCAAGTACCTCACCAAGCCGGGTTATTTCCACTGGAGATGGTTGTTTCTAAGGCTTCAGTGGCAGATGTGCAGAGATCACACTGTTCACTCCTGTGGAAATAATAAGCTGTAAATTTAGCTGTCAATATTTTTGCACTGGTAATGCTTTTACATAGTACTTGAACCAACACTTTCAATCATACTCCAAAATTCTTGTACTTAAATTGACTCGGATTTTCCCAAAAGGAATGGTCAATGCATATTTGCTCCATTCATTGTTTATATAAGTATTTAAACTGAAGTACACAATTCTTATTTATTTCCTTGTATATTATAGCTTATTTGGATGTTATCTAATAATATAAGTATTATATCAAGTTTCTTGATCCAGTGATTGCCATCTCACCAGGTTCTTCCCTTTTATTGCTCAGAAGCAATATCAGACTTTAAATTTCTTCATTTCAGAGAATTGGCATTTGGAGCAAGAAAAATGTACCTATCATTATGTTCGTATGAATATCTGAATTCAGATAAATCTCTCAATAATATTTTATTCTACCTGTAGCCCAATATATACATCTGTATCAGGAAAATCTTATTTATTTTTTCTTTTTATTGGAGATTCATCCTAAGTACTTCAATAAATCTAATTTTAATTTCTTCACCACATTTACTAAATTTGTGATTCCTATATATCCTATCCTCAGTCCTCTAATTTTATGTAGTTCAAAAGTAATGAAGTACTTAGATTTTGGGAGGACAGCCAAAGAAACCTTATAATAACTTTAGACAGGAAAAAGATATAATGTTTGGTGTATAGAAATGGACAAATGAGAAAGCAACACATTATTCCCCATTAGTGGTTTTAGTTCCTTAGAAGATAAATATCAAATCTAGATGGAAATTTAGCATTTTTAGATGATTAAAGTCATTGAACTCTCTCTTTCTTTATAAGAAAATTACTGTGTCCATAAAGAATACCTAAGTGAAATGCCTGTAATGTTTGTGAACAGAGTAACTCAGTATTTCGTTTTTCTCATTAAGTGAATTGTCTAAGGTCAAAAGTGTATGATACAGATGTAATATATCCAAGCTCGGTCCAGCCCAGGGTTTGTTCCAAAACATTACCCTACTAATTTTATTTCTTGTACTTTAGTATTCACCATAGTCCCATCTTCTCTCTCTCCCTCCCTCCCTCTCTCCCTCTCTCTCCCTCCCTCTCTCTCTCTCTCTCTCTCTGATTTCCTGTTGTCTTCTCCCTCTCCTCCTCCTCTCTCTCTCTCTCTTCTTTTCCCCTTCCTCCCTTCATTCTTTCTCACCTATGCTGTGAGAATGAACATATTTATAAAATCTTTCCTCATAAAGCATAGAATGTACTTAATTTTTAAAAACATTCTTTAAAATCATACTTTAAAAATAAGAATAGTAAGTATGAAGTACATATAGTTTATAAACTTCCAAAGAATAAATCCTTCTGTCATGTTGGCTTCTGAAGTTCTGTTTGATAAGTTGCTGCATTTACTCATATAGACTGATGTTGAGCATCTCGGAGGATCAGACCTTTGTCATTTCTTCTGTTTGTAAGTAAAACACTCGTACTTTTGAGATCCCAGTGCGGTGATTATTTTTGCTAAGAAAGTGTGAAGTGATAGCTATGTTAATATACTTCAGTATACCAACTAATTACTAATAACTAATTATATATGTAATATATTCGGTAGGGTCATGTCTTAAACCTCAAATATGAACAGTAAAATGTACTTGAAAAAACGCAAAATAAAGGCAAGCATATTGAAATTAAAAATAAAGGCAAACAGATGAGGTTCACAAAGAGACTCACATTGCCATCCATGAGGGCCACAGTGTGTGCGGGGCCGAGTCCAGACGTGGCTCAGCCAAGGAGACAAATCCCGAGACAGAGGCAGAGGGCCAGCGTGCAGCTCTGTCCCGCTCAGGGGCGCAGTATGATCGGTAGGCTCTGGGATCTCAAAAGGGGGGGACCAGGCCCGTGCTGAGAGGTGTGAACGGCAAAAGATGCGCTGCTCGGAACCGCAGCTCTTCCTGGGGGCCCAGCGCGACTCCTCTCCTCTTCGTCCATCACCACTACATGCCTGTGGTTCGGTGCCACCAACCTCGAAACGAGTCCTCCGTGCGTCTTCCAGGCCCCACGTCAGCCTCCGCAGACAGCCCCAGAACCGTGCTTCCCAGTCACGGCGTCATGATCAGGTTCACACGCGCGAGCAGAGATCACAGTGAGTGGGTACAAAGGCCTTCCCGTGTTCAAAGTTTATTTTTAATTTACACTGTCGCATGCAGAACTACATACTCAGTACGTATTTGCTGAATTTGATTGTATGCGCCTAAGAACCTTGGATCCCTTAGCCACTTTAGAAAGATCAATATTATGCATAATCAGGACCTGTTCAGCCAGTCACTAGCTGATACTAGTGCTTCTCAAAAAGGTGTACTGACCAAATAAGGATCTGCTCTGGGATGGCGCTGATAACTTACAAGTCCGGTGGGTCAATATCATAAGAATTAAAGTGAAATTCAGGCATAAATTCATTGGGCCCATTGTAATGTTCATGGACTTCCTGTTGTAACCTGCCATTTCATATATTTCATAAAATCACAAAGAAGTATATCCATGAGTCAAAAGTATTCATGTTTTTTATTACATTGTGGTACACTGAAATTCCAAGGAAGTCTCTAAAATTTCAATAACTGTCATAGTTGTTGATAAAAATTTGCTAATGCACCTGCCTTGGATAGTATCTTAACATTTAGTGTTTTTTTTTTTTAAATACTGAACTAATAGGTGCTGAAAATATAGCAGTTTCAGGACATGGTACTAGTGAACTTACTCTACAGTTGAAAGTGCACTGAAGACAGACTACTTTCTGATAACCTCAAATGTGTTCTTAGCTCCAGGCTGCTCCAGTGAGCTTCAGTTACTACACGCCAGCTCTTGACTGTTCTCTTCTTAACATAAACTCTTCCCTGAAAGATCCTGTGCCTCTGGTTAGTCTTACTGATTTATATTGATTATTTGTATCTAGTGCAGAGTGCAGCTTTTGCAGAATGAAGTTTAGGAGCATGTGTTTTAAGGGAGACTCCTTGAGCATGTCTCCAAGGGTTCTCAAGCTCTCCTGATGCTGTACTCGTAGGAATCTGCTGAAACTTTCTCTCTGCTTTCTGTGCGACAGGAGGCACACATTATCCAGACAGAGCGTGCCTTCCACGCTTGGTGCATTTTATGCAGAACAAAAATGATTGTTCTATAACACTGTATCAAGCGATTTTCAGAGTATCTCTTCTGTATCTCGTATACAGAGGAATCGTTTCTGGGCTGGATGGAAAGGCATGATTGGGATTTAGCGGTCTCACAGTTGTACTTATTACTCTTCTTGTGTGTTTTGCAGTTCTGGGGACAGCACCCTTAGCCGTGTGCGTGCCAGGAAGGCCACGACCATGGTGTCACTTCCTCAGCCCACAGTGCCTCCCCTCAGTGTGAAGAATCTTCCCATTCTCTTTTTACTCTTCCTGGTCTTTCTCTTTGTGCTTCTTTTGTGAATGTAGATCACCATTCTCTAAAGGTCACCTCACTTTATCATCTGTTTTTCTTTCATGTTCATTACATTTCATCATATTTTCAAAAACAGTCATGTTTGTCTTTTCAGAAGCATTCTTCCCTTAATGATCTTCCTTTTTGAATTTTATATTTTCCTCTCAGATCCTTTCTTTTGTCCTTCTTGTATATTTTGCAAATTCTTGCTGAAAGTATATCCTCTTCATGGTTTCTTGTCTCTTGAAAAGCCTTACATTCTTCTTTTTAAATATTTTTACAGGCATATTTCCATAGGAATGATTTTAAATTAGCATAAATTTCTTCCAGTAAACTGATAATATTGTTTTACAGGCTTCTGATTATCATTCCTGTAGCTGAATGGTAGATGATATCCTAACTAATGATTGTCCATCTCTAAGCTTCTACTTTTTTCTTTATTTACTTGCTGTGTAAATTATGTCTATAGATTGTATCTAATAATTCCTGAGTTATTCTCAGGTCTGTCCCCGTGTAACTCACACACTGCTTCAAAAATAAGAAACTACAGATTTTTATATAGAAGTATTTAGCGTCATTATGTAAAGACATATTTAGCATGCAAACTTAACATGATCAGAAGTTACTTCTGAAACTCACCATTCACTCAAAGCTCTGTTACATAGCAAACATGTCCAACTTTTTAATGGCAACTCCAATCATTTTTTCTTCTTCTATTTTCCCAGAGGGAAATATTCTTGACCCTCTCTTGATACTTGTTCTCCTGCAAGAAAGGTGCTTCCCTGACCAAGTCAGGGTCAAAGGAAGGTTTGATTCTGAATTTGTACTTCCTACATTATCCATTCCATGTTCAATGGCAATAAACATCTAAAATAAATTTTTCAGATGTAGAAACACTGAAGAAGAGAAACAACCTTCCAAGATATTTATTCTTTGCCTTTCTAATATGAATTTCACTTGAGTAGAAATTATATAATAACAGTTTATATGCATCTTTAGTTTGACGATCAAGTAAATTTTCCTCATCTTTATTGATAGCATTTTCTAGGCAAGAAGATCATTAAAAGCATAACATTTTTGCATCTTTAGATGGTGATGAGGGGGTCCATTAACCTATACAAGACTAAATTAATATAGAGCACTTTCTCTAGGTAATAAGTATCTGAATATTCAAGTAGTATTATCATAATTTCAAAGCATTTATAAACTTGCAATTCTGAAACCTCTATTCTAAGAAATTAATTTTGAACATATTGTCAAAATAAGCAATTGATGAAGTATGAAACAGATACTTTGTAAGAAACATGAAAAAAATAATTTTCAGCCACAGAAAAGTGACAGCTATTTAAATACATTAGATTTTAGTGGTCTAGGAAGAAGAGGGGTGGTACAGTGTGCTCTGAAGACCAAGAAAAGGAATATTACTTTCTGTGTAAGTGTTTTAAAGGAGAATAAGACAACTGTAAAGAAAATAAGGAGATAATTCAGTCAGCAGAAGAAGGTTAAGAGAATTGTTAAATGTGGGAAAGAGAGAAAATGAATAAATGAAATTTTTAGGGAAGACCGGGTAATGAAAGGGAGATTAATGAAGAAGGTTAATGCAGTAGGTTAATGCAGCAGTTTGCTTGGAGAGAATTTTCACTCTATCAAGAAGAAAGCATGAAATATGTATTTTATTGTAATTCCTTTTTAAAATAAACCAGGCTCTTCTAACTGAGCTACATATCCATCCTGTTTTAATTTCTTTTTTCAATAATGTAAGATGGGGTCTTGTAAAATCATTAAATTGCCCAGGCTGAGCTCAGAGTCATAATTTCCCTTGAGTTGCCAGAGTGTCAGGAGTACAGGCTTGTGTCACAATGCCTGGCCTGGCCCTTCTTGTCCTGAGAAAGCCACTGCTGTCTTTGACACAAACATCACTTCAAATCCACTACATATTAGAGATTGAGAAGGACAGTACCCAAGAAAATCGGGGTTAACATTCACTTTGAACTGGGCAAAATGAAGACAGGAGGCTTGGCTGAGAGTACTGCAGGCGGTCTGAGGATGGTAGAAGAATATTTCCGGGTGTCTGTACCACAGTCCACATCGCCAGCATCAGAATCACCCAGCAACTCAGAAGTGATCAGCCTGGGACCTTCGCTCCCCATGCAGACAGTGACCTGAGAGTTCTGGGGGTGTCCTTGGCAGGTCCAGAGGCAACTCTGACCTTGGCCAGGTTGGCTTAACCTGGTGCAGACAAACGCAGAAGCCAGGAGGAGCACCCGCCTGCTGCATATGGTCGAAATCAGTTGAACAATTATCTGCCTTTTAAATCGGCAAGAGATTTAATTACATGCATTTTACATTACTTTTTACTTCATAAATCCAAAATTCTCACAAAGGAAAACTGCATACAATTATGAGAGAAATAAATGAAATTCTGCCGGCATCCTAGGAGCTCTGTAAGTCCTTGACCCCTCCCCCTCAACGTGAAGACCTACCCGAGTGTGCGCCTCTTCATTTTATTTCCTCTTATTTTGATTTTTATATGATGGGACCAGAATATGTGTTATCACTTCACAGTAGCCTTTTTCTACTCTTATGCTTTCTTATCATCCACCTTCTTAGCCTTCGTAATCATATTTGTAAGTGCATGCTGTTGGATTGCATGGTTATTTTAGAATTATACATCAGTTCTAGTGAATGTGGACATTATTTATACAATTTCTAGTTTGGAATTATGAATGATGATCTTGTAAGCTTATATGATTTTTTTCTTATTACCGCTTTGTAAGAATATATGTATATATGTGAATATATAGAAATAGAAATATACATATAAATAAACATTCAAATCATGATTTTTATATCTACTAAATGTTAACAAATAAAAGAGCATTGTTTCTGAAGGAATCATTCTAATATGCCTTTTTCTTGTAAAGCTTTGAAACCTCTCTTTGTTCTACAGGTATTTGTTATTCAATGGATCACATATTTTTATTTTAGTCAGTGAGGCAAGTGTGTACCAGCGTTTCAGTGGTATTTAATTTTTATTTTTTAATATGTCAAATATTCTGAATATTTATTATTTGTTTTTCCTTTTGTGAAAGACCTACTGAAATTCTTTGTCCATTTTCTCCAAATCAGGTTGCTTATAAATGTATCATATAAAGATATTACACCAACTTGCACTTCCACCAGGAATGCATAAGAGTTCTCTTGTTCGCCACCCATAAAACACTCCCCTATGGCCAGAACTTTGCTTCACCCTGTGGGTGTGATACTGACATTTCAATTGTAAATTTTGGTAGTGAGAGTTGAGCTTAATCACTGGTAAGGTTTCATTGATTAGTATTCATGAAGAACTAGTGTGGAAGTCTTTTCCCAGGTTGACATTCATTTTTCTGTAAAATGGTTATGTTCATTTTTCTGTTTAGTTGTCTTCTTACTGATCTTTGCATTTTTTATAATTCTTGACTCTAGACAATAAACCTTCTGCAGTTCATGTTTTCATAACTACCTCTACTCAGCCTCTGACTTGCCTAGTCACAGACTGTTAATTTTTAAGTAGTTGGATTTATAAGTCTTTTATTTCAGAGTTTCTACTTTAAAGGAAAAAAAATCTCCGCACAGATGTCACACACTATTCTTTTACAGCTCCTGAGGTTTGCAAAATGTCCATTCCTGAGTTTCACTCACCTGAAATACTTTTTGTGTATGGTCTAAGGTGGAATTAAATCACATGTGAAGACTTTTCCCATACATAGAATGGCTTTGTCTTTGCTCTGCCTGTCTCCTGGGTCAAAATATTGCAGGGTCATTGTGCTACAGTTCTAGGTTTTGGACATTTGAAAAAGTGTTCACTGGACTAAGTCCTCAGTGTCAGCAGGGAGTTTCCCTCTGTAGGTTCAAAGGAGTGCTTTCCCTGTTTTGAGATCTCCTCCGCTGCTACCGCTGGTATCTCTGTCTCCCCACAGCCTCCCATACTTATCAGTGGGGGCGTAGGGTGACACAAACGAAGGTCATCTCATCTACTTTTGCATGATCAAGAAATAAAGCTTCATTGTGTAAAAAACATAATAAATAATGCATTTATAAGATAATAAACTATATGTAATCAATTTAGAAGAAGCACATCATAATTGAGTTATTAGAATAGGAATCCCAGATATATCCTGTTATCCTTCTAGGAAGACCTGTGTCCCAGAAAAAGGTAAACGCTCCACTCTCAGCTCTTCTTTTCAAATTCTGACTTTTTCAAACCTGGGGCCTCATTTCCCTGTGTTCTTTCCATTGCTCACAAGTGAGTACATGTGTCTGATATGGACACTGAGGCACTTTTCCCTGGAGACTCAGTAAGCCACGATTCCAATCACTCTCACTTTGAAGAATCACAAATATGAAATTAGATTTGTGGCACTTTTCTCTTCTGACCTCATTGGAGCCTTAATGTTACCATCAACCAAAATTTCTAGAGTTAATCACAGACCTCATTCATTCTATCTGTCGATGGCAATTGTTCTTGTTGCTGGGAATCAGTTGTTTAACAGGAAATGTAGTTTCTTCCTACTGGCAAACTAGGATTTCATAAATGGAAATGTTGGCTGGCCATAGTTCTTAAGCTAATTTGTAGGTTACACGATGAGTTTCCTTCCCTTCCACCCACCCACAGAGGCTAATGTGAAGTTCACCTCATGCTGCTCATTCCTTCCTTAATCAGTGCTCTGGAAGCCTTCTTCCTCCTTCCTGGAGTTGGCCGGGTGGCCCCGTCCATGGTGGAGCCCTGCCTGTGACTCTTCCTGAACTCTCCATGCTTTACACACTGAGGGACCCTCTAAACCAACTGTTACAGTTTGCTCTTCGAGCACACACTCCTCAGAATTTCTCACGAACAGTATAGGCAGCCTGTATTTCTAGAACTATTTTCTTTGTGCCTTAATTACCTCACCTATAATGTGTGTCATGAGAAGACCTCCTTCATAGTATGCCGAGTTAATAGTAACAAAGTGTTCAAAACCCTTTCTGCTTTTTGTTGCCGCAGTAAATGTGATGAGACACAGGGCCCTTCCCAGGCTGTGACGTGTGACCTGTGTCTTCTCTTGTGATCTAACCATGACCTGAATGTTTTCAGAGACTTCATAGCCCACAAAGCCTAAAATAGCCACCTCATTTTTGAGAGGGAATATTATTTCAAAGGAGCCCATCAGGCACCACACCTTTGCTAACCTGAGCTCAGTCTTGGTATTTGGGGTGATAAATTAAGATGGTAGAAGCTACATATTAAGAACTTAACAAAGTCTTTTTTACTATGAAATATTTTTTCCATGAGTGGTCAAAACTGAACTAGTAAAAGACACTAAGTATAAGAAAGTGTAGTTTGTTAAGATCTGGATGTAATCCATAACTTCATATTATTTTTTATTTATCTGAAATGCTTACATGTCAACACTTTGTACAATTCCTTTTACTACAGATGAATGGAACTGGGTGTTTGTACCAAATCATGTTCTTATGGAGGAGCAGCACTTCATCTTGGCAAACTCTTAAGCATGGTTAAACAAGCAGCTGTCTTTTTTCTATTTCCTTGTTTTTACTGCATATTTCACTTTCTTAACACAAGAACAGAGCTCCTAGCAACCATTTGTTTCCCTCCGCACAGGAATGAAGGCAAATTACTTTGTCCTACTTGGAGGTGTCTTTGTGTTGTGTATCCTTTGAGCATAATACCCTCATTCTTAGGAAAAAAAAAAAAAGCTAAAAGGACCAAACGTGAATAAAATGTTCAACTAAGCAGAGCGCATTATTTTACACTGAATTGCTTTGAAAATTTTTGACACTCATTAGGGGAATGACCAGAAGAATTTACTGAAATCATAATAAAACCCAGCACTCTAGAGTGATCTTTTATTCACTATAACTTTTTAGGAATATATGTACCTTGTTAGGATAAAAGAGATGCTTTATTTTATTGAGACTCAATTGTGATTTCATTAAAATAAAATTACCTTGAGGATTTGTAAGGAATTTCTGCTTAAGTATCTTAGTTTAATTTTATTTGGTTATTTCTGACAGCTTGCACTATGTACATGTCTTTTACTTCTCTCTTAAAATAAAAGTATAATTAGAGCTGAAAATTAATTACTTTCTTGTGAACACCTTATAAAATGAACATTTATTCACAGATACATTATGAAAGCAACCGCACGATAATGTGTCCACTGTTTAGTGACTGGAGTTACTCAGCTGCACTGGAAACCCAGCACTTCTGTGAATGTCAGTCGTGCAGAAGCAGGGCATGGTCCATGGGGGTGAACCTGTGGCAGGCCTGGTGCAGCAGGCTAAACCATGGTCCTCAATCTTGCCGTCTTTTCTGGAATAACAGCATAAGTGAAACTTTAAATGGAAAATTTAAATAGGAATTTTGGAAATAAAAGTTTGGTTTGCAGTTCACACAAAACAGTCACCACAGCAATAATATCACAGAAAACATTAGTGTGCATAAATTCTAATGCTGTGCAAGAAATACAGCTGCTTAGCCTCTTAAAATATCGTCCCCTTTTCATACAATATGACGTCATTTATATATGTCTCATGAGGAGAAAATCTTTGAAACTGTAATTGTCAATGAGCTCTCAGACATGATACCAAAATATAATTTATAATATAATTTATAATTTATTATATTTATAATATAATTTATAAGGTTATTAAACTTACTACCCAGTTCACTAAACTACCCACAACTTACTCGTACATGGCAAACTTGTTCAGAATTATGTGAAAAGAACACCAAAAATTTTAGCTTTCAGGATTGTTACTTTACAGCATCATAAATGTTAAAAAAAAGATATGTAGAAGACACAGTATTCATTCACTTGTGTTTGAGATTGTGTTAAATTATGAATAATAAAACCATAAATTAAAATTTTGAGTAACCCTGGCATTGGAATTGTTAAAGTAATTCAAACTGTAATTTTAAGAGATTAGTATATAAATATATATTTTGACAATACAAAGGTGATTGAATGGATATTCATCAATGCTTTGATAATACTAACATTTATTGCATAGTTTAAACACAAGGAATAGCTATTATTTATATTAATTAATTGTGTCAAGTACCACAGGTGTTACTCTGAATCATGGTGAATTGTTTGAGTGAAACTAATGTATCTGCATCTAATAGCTGGTATTTCCATAGTATTTAAATCCATACATATTTGATACAATCCTTAAGAAGAATATGGAATTTATAAAAGATTATTATTATCCAGTTTTATAATTTAATGTTCTTTTATCAAAATATTTCTTAAAAAGACATTAACAAACTTGTCACATTGAATGGGGCTGGTTAATTAGTAGCAGATTAATACTAGACATGGGATACTGCTTAATCCTCTAATCCTCCATGTTCCTTTCGCTAAAATTCATACCAGCTACATCAGGTTTGCTAAGAAAAAACAGGCAGTAGATTTAAACATCATTTGATGGTATCAGCCCACTTTACCTCTGATAGGAAACAGCATTATGGTGTTCAGTATTATATGCAGTTTTAGTAACTTTCTCACTAACGGGGCAAAATGCCTCCTATCCACCAGGCAGAGGAGAGACATGTTCTCTGGCACAGCTCTTAGAGGTTCTGTGCACAGTCAGAAGACCCCAAAGCAGGGTGGCGTGGCCCAGGGACATGGCAGAGGAGAAGCTACTCGTGGCCTGGTGCTTGGAAGCAAAGTGAGCAAGGGAGGAGAAGGGGGACAGACCCTCTGGCTATGCCCGTGGTCACCAACATCCTCCAATCAGGTGTCTCCTCCCAACATCTCTATTAGCTGTAGACTCTTCAACAGATTAATCCATCGATGTATGGCACATTCCTTTGATTCAGTCACCTCCCACAGTGCCACCTACTAGCACATGAAACTTTGGGGATATTTGGATATGAACATAATATAAATTCTCTTTGAAACTTGATTTACCTCCTGAAAACAAAATTCACTGAGCATATGTATTTTCGTTGATAATATCATAGCATCTTTATAAGTAATTCATAAGACAAAATCATGACTGGTGGAATGTGCCTTTTCAAATTTTATTTTGAGACTTAGTTTCCATAGGTTACAGAGCTTTTGGATATGTCTACATGTTTGTTACAAGACTATAATTTAATGTCAAAATTAGAAAACTGACATCTCCTCAGTGCATGAACATGGACAACATTAGTTTATTACTTGGATTCAGTGAGTCAGCACCAGGATTAAAGCAGGGAATGCTTTCGATATGAAGATGCATCCTTCATGTGCTTGTCACACTCTTGCCTGCTTCTCTCCCACCTGCCAGTGCTGTGGACTGGAAACCATTGGTCAGCTCTGTCTGTTAAATCAGGCAACTCACACTACAGTAGCCCTGTTCTTAACAATCTATCTGTCAGTTTTAGAGACTTTTTCCATAGTGACTTTTACTCAGTAGAAGTTTGTATTCTTTCTCCTTTTGTGGAAAGGTCCATTTTGTGAAGAATCCATGAAACCCCATTTCTCCCAGTCTTCTGGCAAAGAAGAAATTTGGAAAAATAACAGCTGTGCTTATACCTGTGAAGACCCAGGATATCTCCCGTCAGACTCTCCAACAGATGAACTCGAGCATTTATCAGTCCTGTGTCAGAATGGCAGCACCTGCACAGCAGATGTAAGTCTCAGCCTAAAAAAGTAGCATCACCAAGCAACTGTAGAGTACAAATAAGATATGTCATTATTTGTAACCCAAGAAGGATCAGAAAGTCTAATATACTATAATACTTATATTTTATATTTATGTACAAAGCCTCAAATATAAAAATACTGTCTAATCTGAATTCTTATTCTTTCACTAGTTTTTCTTCTGGGAACAATATAATTTATTCACTTTTCTTCTTTAGTCTTTAATTTTTATTATACTGTTTTATAGTATCTTTCTTTTCTTGTTCTCTGATGTGTGTGTGTGTGTGTGTGTGTGTCTGTTTGTCTGTCTATCTGTCTGATATATATACTTGTTTTGTCTAGCCGTTAATATATGGATTTACTGTTTGATCAATCTTCTGTTTTCCAATTACAATCACCACAAACCTTGGTGGCCAAAACAATTACTTTCCTACTACCTTTCTCTGTTCTGTGAATTGACTTAACTGAGAGGTTCTTACTCATGGTTTCTCCTTAAGCTGTAGTCCGAAAGTGTCTGGGGTCACAGTTTATCGCGAAACACATCCTAACCATACGCTCTGTGTTGATGTTCACCCTCAGCTGGGCTCTGAGCTGGGCTGAGAGCCAGAATCTTGCACACACTTTCTCCCTGTGTACCTGGACTTCCTGGGAGCACAGCGTCTGGGGCTAGAGCAACAGCCCATGATACTCAGACAGCTGCTGTGCAGCCTTCAAACCTGTCTTGGAAGGTGCACAGCATCAGTTTCTTCAAAATTCTATGCTTAATGGGGACACAGCTGTCCAGTCCCAAATAGACAACACTTCCCCTAGAGGACTGAGCTGGGAAGTGTCTGAGAAATACCCATCAGACCTCTGGGAGAGCAAAATATCCTGCTGGCCATGGAGAGAGCCCATTCTTCATGTACTTAACAATATCTCTGCCCTTTTGCAGGTAGAACCCATTCATTATCTTTCAAGTATCCAAAACCTAACAATATTGCTTTCTCTCTTCCAGGATGTTGTATGCATCTGTTCACAAATATTTACAGGCAAGCTTTGTGAAATAATTGAGACGCTGCCTTCCAAGAATAAAACCACATATGTTCAGTGCAAAGAAGATTATCCATTCAGGTAGTGTTATTTCTGAGATTTATTTTTAAGACAAAATCCAAGAATTTTAAAACATAAGAATTAATATTAAATAGTATTTTAAAACTTTTATTTTATGGCATATAATACTATCATGTCAAAGTAGAAAAATTTGACATAGTTTGTGATAATTGTTATGGTATTCTTTTTAAACATTTGAGAACATTTTAAAAATAACAGGCAAATTGTTACTAAATAAATATTTTTATTATGATGAATGTTTTAAGATAATTAGAAATATTTGAACTTCTAGACAGGATGGAGAAATGTAATTTCTCCTGGCATTTGTCTACTGCATACATGCAAAGTTCAAATATTTTGAAGAGTATATAATAAATATCACTTCCTGTGTTTTACAAGCCCCAACTGATAGATGACAGTTAGGTTCCATGAAGATATTTAGGCACTAATTCTTTCTTTACATAAATACTTACATTATAGAATTTACCCAGAAGTCAGAGCAAATGATGTTGACTGTGTGAATGTTATTTGGCTGCTTACAAGAAATTCTGTTGCTCAATGATTCCGGCACCTGTCTTGCAAGTGCAAGGGCCCAGGTTTGATCCCCAGTTAACCACATACAATACTGGGTGTGAAGACTCATGCCCAGCAGCAATCAGTACCACATATCACAGTGCCACACGTGGTGGCTCCTGCCTGTAATCCCAGCACTCGGGAGGCAGAGGCAGGAGGATTGCTGTGATGTGAGTTTGAGGCTGAGCTCAGGGCCAGCCTGAACTACAAAGCGAGACCCTGTCTTGGAAAAAATGAAAAGAAATTCTGTTGGTTGTTATCAAACAACAACAACTAACCTCCGATTATTAGAATACCTACAAAAGGAGAAAGTTGAAAGCTGAAATACAAGATAGCCTTTAAGACACCAAAAAGAAAAATAGTACTCATATACATCACAGATATGCCATGCATAATACTTTTATCAATTTCAAAGACATCTAAATTCAAAATTTGAAAAGCATATTAAACTGCTGAAGAGTTACTCTCTGAGAATGCAATGAAGGGAAACTTCATCATCATATCAGTATGTTAGAAGATCTAATCGTAGCCAAATCTATATGCCCATTCAACCCTGGAGTTATTCAGCAATACATCTAATTGTTATTCTTTTTAAACTAATGGCATTTCAATTTTCAGCTCCATAGTGCCAGAATACTTGCAAATCTACTTTAAAAAGCAATCCTCTCTTTAAAAGGTGCTCATCCTTATAAAAATATGGTAAACATACATTCATACATATTATTTTTTACATAATAAGAAACATTATTTTTACTTATTATTGACATCATTCTTGTTGTCTGTAAGATTCACTTTAAAATAAGATCTCAAGAAAAAATACATAATGGGAGATATCGTATTGTCTTTCCTATTTTTAAACTATATTATTGTTAATGAATTTAATTTAAAAAATCATTAATTTGGTCAAACGTTTTGTTCACAAATTTTCTTTCAGATAAATGTTCTAAAAATTCTATTTTTTTGTCAGCCAGTAGACAATATATTAAGTGGGTTAAAATTTTTAAAGTGAACTTACTTATAAAATTCCATTAGCCATTGTATGCATTCTAAGACTTTCTACAATTTTGACAAATCTAGAATACATGTGACCAGCTCAAACTCAGTTGAAAATAATGTCTCCTGTAGTTTATCAAAAGTAAGACCTCTAATAATAGAGGAGAAAACCTGGAAAGCAAGAGGAATAAAAACAAAAGTGGTTTGAGAAAGCTGAAATAACACACGGCCTCACTTAAATAATAAGTGAACACCAAAGGCTCAGAAACCAGTGAGCACATGGTAAAATATGAAACACAAACACAGATTTTCTATTTCTTCAACTTCTCTCCTAAAACTTATACGTCACAGTCAAAACATTGCTACCTGTGACTTAGCTGAAGTAACAGATATATAATTAATATACACTAGTAGAGCATAAGATTGAAACAATCACATAAAATTTATCTTAATGTCTATCTGTTGTCATAGGACTTTTGAAAATTACCAAATTCTTTGACTTTCATATTCATTGATTAAGAATGTATCTGTTGGATCTTCATTTTATCCTTTGAAATCTAAGATTCTAAAACTATTAAATTCCTGCATAATTGATGAAAGCAAAAAATGGCTTATCTGCCCATCGTGTTGTTAAGGTGGTAACTTTAAGTAGAGCTCACTAATGCCCATTTCCAAGAAACCCATGTGTGTTCCTGGAGCTCCAATCTAGAGACTGTGCTTGTAGAATTGCTCATCAATGGCCAGAGCTCAGACAGCACCAGTGCAGGAAATCTGCTGGGTTTTTTTTCCCTTGTTTACTTACTCATTCCTCTAAGGATGACTGTTCTAAATCTGAAAGAAGAAAAACAAACAAACCAACAAAAAACTAGTAAGTGAAGAGAGGAGAGGTAGAAAGTCCTGAGCATGGTGGCAGGGTCCGGGTTAATACAGTGCCTTGGTCTAGATGAGGGGGGAGCTGGAGCAGTTCTGCCCCTGTGAGGAAGTCAGAAGTGAGTAGGCATAAGAATCTATCTGGTACCCGGTAACCCACAGTAACCCAGTGCTCTGAAGGGTTTAATTTCTATCTGTGACAGAAAGCCAGCTATTGCTTTACCACCCGGAAGACTGACACTGTCAGGTATCTGTGGACTGTTGGCATAACAACACATTTCAGAAGCTATAGGCAAGAGGGGTGAATTAATCTGAAGTGGCACTGCCCATGGCTTCTGGCATGAGAGTAGAACTCGACAGAGAAGAAGGGTTATTGGAGCAGTAGAATCTGTGAACAGGTGAAATGCAACCTCGGTGCTTCCTGAACTCACTGTGGGACGTCTTGGTTGGTGGTTTCAATACTTTGACTGGTAATTAATAAAAGTTAAGGCTTATGTGCTGTAATGAGTACAGAAAAATGATTTCAAAGAATTCTCTTAATAGTCAAAGTAAATCAGCTATGACTGTGCCGGGAAAGAGTATTCACTCCAGCACGGCAAAGTCAGAGAGCTCAGCTCAGAAGACTGATGATTACGGGAGAAACCAAAGAAACTGATCGCTCATTCTGGGTTTAGATAACAACCTGGGGCTCTTTTCTTTCCTCAAGTTGAGAGGGTAGATTAATAATGTAACTAACAGGGTAACTAACGGGGAAGATAAAGAGAAGGACATGTTTGGTACAGGTGCGTCAGCACGAACTGCGGATTCAAGTGGCTGCACAGAGCGCCTGCCAGTCCACAGCCTGGCGGTGCGCATGCAGGGCCGGGATGTCATTGCTGCCACTGCCTCGTGCCCTCCTGGCCTCTGCTGGTGTAGTGTGTGAGCACTGCCCCACCCGAAGCCGGCTCTCAGCAATGCAGAGGAGTGAAAGACAGGAGTGTTCAGAAACCTGAAAACAAGAATGAGACCACAGAATGAGAAACTGGAGCAAGGCGTTCATGTCATAACACTCTAGGGGCGTTATGGCTGTGAGGCGAAAGATGAGCCAGTGTCTCTGGAAAAGGAAGAAGATAGAAGAGACTGGCAGAGACTAAGATGGGCTGGAAGACTACACTGGTCCTGCATCCCAGAATCCCCCACATGACCTTTAAGAGGCAGAGCTGGGTTTGTACATAGCTGTAGTGTGATCCAGTCCAAGAGCGCTGCTCCTTGGCCCCCAGATATGAACATCGGGATCAGCGCTAGGATGACAGTGAGGTCACAGCAAGGCAGTACGTGGTGTAGAAGCTCTACTCTTTCTGAGTACCCAAGAGAGGGGACAACAGAAAATGCAGTCCCTCATACTCCTTTCCACTGCTGGTTTTTGTTTGTTTGTTTGTTTGTTTTTCCTGGCAACAAAGCTAAACTTTTTGCCACCTTCTTTTTGTTACTTTGTCCCAGAGTATGCATTTATTCAGATTCTATTTGGCATTTGTATGTTTGCATAGATTACTATTCAGAAGGATAATGTCTAAACTTTAGTACCAATATCTTCTTACTGGAACTGGTTAAAGAAGCCCTGGTAGCCAGGGATTTAGCTTACTGGTACCATGCCAACCCTGCAAGCAAAAGGGTCCAGATTTGATCCCCGGTACTACAAAAAAAGAGACAGAAAACTTTATAGTGATACCCAAAACTGTCTTACAATATAGAGCTGTACCAGTGAGGCCGGTTGAAACCATGCAGACATCCAGCAAAGAGACAAAGGCAAAAGATAAATAATTGTCATCTGGTGCTGATAGAGTTAAAAAGCAAACCCAGATCTGTGGTCAAATTGCATGAAGCTAGAATTACCTTCATGTGGTTTGGAAACACAGGTAGATAAATTCCTGTATTGTTTAGTCTGAGTCGGGGTTATATTATTGATAACTGAAAACCTTCAAAATAGTACACTGGAGCAACTACCACATGACAGAGCTCATTTGATCACTTATTTAATTGGCCCATTTTTGTCATATTAGTGAGGTGATTATTTGCTGAATTATTAGTTATCTTTGAAGATATAATGTCTGTCACATAATGTACAATGGGCTGTGAATTTCTATAAATGTCTATTCTAGTTTAAGATACCCAGGATAATAAATGTAGCTTATTGATTTTATTATCCTTAGAACTTATTACCAAGTATTTCCAAATAATTTACTTAATTCACTATCTACTCTGTATAAACATGTATAAAATTTTTGATATTACTAATGGGATGAAACACGAAATCCTTCATTTGTTTCACGGACACTGAGTATCTTCTTCTCTAGAAAAGCTCCTCTTGCATTTGAAACTCTTTTGCAATAGTAAGAAAAGAAAGAAGAAGGAGGAAAAAACTCTCTCACTCAAAACTTTAGCTTTTAACAGCAGCACTATTGTATGGACCCTGAGCGTAGACTGCCGCTGTGTGAACCCAACCACTCGGGGCTGCAGTTGTGTGGCTGAGTCGGCGGCTGACGCTCCCACAGACAGCGTCAAAGGCCCCCGCGGGGAGAGCAGTGGGGCTTTACTTGACTGTGTTGAAAGAGTGCCCTAACATTGTGCCAAAGAGCTGGACACTCAGCAAAACATGAATTAAGGTCAAGGAGAATCCTGGGTCCCAAACCAAGTAGAGGATGCTGAAATATACAGGAAAGAGGCACAGCTGGAGGGCCCGGGAGTGAGGAATCATTTTGTACATATCAGGTAAGATATTTATTGTGTGACAGTGATAACAATAACAGTGGGTCTTCAGAGAATGTCCACAGTGTCTGCCAAATATTAAGACAAAATATCCAACCAATTCTAGGTAAAAGAATGTGACAGGGGATCTTTAAAATTGTCAGTTGGAAATGAGGGTTTCCTAGAAAGGAGCAGCTGGAAAGAATAAGGAGAAAAATTTATTAGAGACTTGGTATAGGTAAAGAGCAGTGAAGAAATAGGCTGATTTTTTTGTTTGTTTGTTTTGTTTTGCTTTGCTTTTGTTTTTTTCTGAAAAGTAGCAACAAATATACTAATTGGCAGGGAGCCAAAGGAGGCTCAAAGCAGGTCTTTCTAAATCGTACTAAGAGCAGGGTGACCAGCATAGGACAAGGTAAAGAGGAAATGAGAGACAAGAACTCGGCTTAGGGGAAAGATCCACATAGTGAGAAGGACTGGGAGCCTTTGGGTTTCGAGGGCATCTGAGATACGTGGTGATGAGTTAACCATGTGCAGATTTGCGGTGCTCATAAGATTCCTTGAACAGCTTTTGGATGCTCCTGCCAAAGAGGCGTTGGCTTCCCATGCCCCGCTGGGTGCAGATAGGCAGTAAGTCCTGGGGCACTGAAGCACCCCACTCTAGGGAGTCTTTTGGGGGTTGCTGGCTGTGGAGGAAAGGGCATTGTGACCTGACTTATTGTGTAAAGTTGTGCGATCAATACCACAATGTCCAGAGTGATGTCTCATGCTTGTTATCCCAGCACTCAGGAAGCAGAAACAGGAGGATTGCTGAGTTCAAGACTGAGTCCAGGACCAGCATGAACTACAACGTGAGACCCCATCTAAAAAAGCAGGCAAAAACCAAAACAACAAAAACGATATTTCAAGAAGCAATAATGTTCCATTTCATTTTCTCAGCTTACTTTTTCTTGTTTCACTGAGGTGGAATTTTTAGTGCTGCTCAGTGTAAGTGTGAACTCAGCGCGTTCACACACCTTTTGCTCTCCTCACACTCCAGTGCCACTAACTCATTAGCTTGTGATAAGTCTCAACATGTCAACCACAGGTAAAGTTAAGGTTTTCAGTTTACGTGACAAGTAGAGCTAATTAAGCATTCACCGTGACTTTGAAATAGAGCTCTATATCCACAAAAATTCCTCAATTAACGTTTTTTAAATGTACATTGAAACTACATTTTCCCATGGATTTTGAAAAATACACTTAAAATAGCAAATATATATCTGAATCCAAAATGTATTAATTAATAGGATGAGTTTCATCGGTGGCCTCAATAATTTTTTACTAGGTAAATAACTCAGTATTTCGGAGTTAATTATTTCAAAAGCTATTCTGCTCTATTTTTCTTTGCAGGACAGCAGTAAGCCACATTTATAAGGCTACTTTTACCTTTTCAGTAAAGCCTATTAGGAAAATATTAAAGTTTACGTATCATTTTAACTAAATATACTGATGATAAACTATAATGTGGTTAAAATATAAAACATCTATTTGACAGTTCTTTGTAAGAGTAGTTTGCAATACTGTTAATATAATTTTATATTTTCAGAGACTATTACAGATGAGAGAAATAATTCTCTATCAATAATTCTCAGCCCCCAAAACCTCATTTTGGGAAGATATGACTTCATCATGTGACTTCACTCCACTGATTCTGGTTGTATCAATTTCCTTAAGGAACTCTATCTACTACTTAAGAGCTGTCGGTTCCCCTGCTTCAGCACTGCGGATCTTACACCTTCAGAGCATCCCGTTGGGCGGGCGCCCCACGCTCTGCCATCCTCAGGGCTCTGAATGTGCACAGTGCAGCTGCCGAGGCTTCCAGGTCTCATCTGGCCAGCAGCACGTTCTCCTGTGATGTCTGTGTTGTCGCTGTCTTCCTGTCCTTTCCTAAGTGAAACCAGAGGGCGGTATTGGCCCCTCCTCAGCCTGCGCACCCATAAGAGGAACCTATACACATAAAGAGAGAGTCTTGCTCTCCTTTCTCCAGCCCTGAAGACTCCAGCCAGGCTAGTGCAGGGCTCTGTCCCTTACCCCTTTCTCAAGTGTCTTCTCCAATCCCCATTCCTGGTTGCCTGCACTGAAGGTTTGGGTTCTCTCATCAACCTTTTTGGTTTTTATCTCTACTGTGCTCACATTTTTGTCTACTTTGACTCTCCTCTTGGAAACCCGTCTACTGTGGTTATTTGATTCCTTGACGATTATTCCACAGTTTTTTCTTTTCCTAACTGCAGTCCCTCCCTCTCACTCAGACCTCATAATCTGTAAGGCTGCTGTCCAGGCCTCCGTGCCTTCTTATCACAGAGCAGGAAAATGGTCTCCCATTGGATCTTCTTAGATCTCTCATACAAGCCCTTGAGGAAGGAAAGTCTTTCTGAGAAAGCTGACGCTGTGACAGAGATTGGATGAGGCAGGAGAAGGTGAAGCCATCTAGGGAAATGGGCAAGGAGAGTCCCCAGAGTCAGATCTTGGCCTGTTCAGATTGTACTGCTGGCCTGGAGAAAGCAAAGAGCAGTGGGATCAATGAAGATAGGAGGGAAACTAAAATCAGGGTGGCTTGAAAATAATACAGGTTCCATGTATCATCCTTGATTTTTCCTTTAAGTAAAATAGAGCATGTTACAGTGTTGCTGCCAAATGATGTACATTATGTAGCTTACACTCTGTCGTTTGGGTATGATTCTGAAAAGAAATCATAGAACAACAAAGGTAGGTACAAGGAAACATATTAAGAAATTATTACAGTACCTAAGGGAGGAAAAGATAATGACGCTAATGAAAACTGTTAAGAAGGATGGCAGAGATGGGTGTAGTAAAATAAAAACAGTAAGACATTCTTTCCAATTGCATTGAGTATGACAGTTTGTCCAGGAATTCACATATGTCTTGTCTTCAAAGATGGCTTTTCTGAAAATAATGACAGACATCCCTAACATAGCTCATTTTCATGATTACCTGGCTTTATTTTACTTATTTTTGTAGCACTCATCACTGTCACTATATTTGAGTGTAACTCTTTTTCCCTCCCCAACAAGATAATGTATCTTAAACAGAATCTTTTCTTTGAAGAATTACAGTATTGTTTATCTTCTAGACTCAAATTTATTATGCTAATCTAATTACCACCTACAGATGTTTTTGCTTAATAAGTTTACAGTGAGACTACAAAATATGAATCATTTGTCTCTTGAGATCAAGATAGTAACCTAGTTGCTCAGTTTTTGCCAAAATGATAAACTAGTAAAATAAACAAGCCTTTACCTTTAGGCATTTGTCTCCACCAATCAGGTGACAGGAGGCCAGCACAGGGGTACAGGGGAAGCTGCTATCGTGAGAGAGAATAAGGCCTTATTTACTTCATGGGATCTCTCCAAGGAGAGCATTAGGTACCTGACAGGGAGGAAATTGATACAAGCGGCGCTCTGCATCAGGATCTCCATCTATCTGTGATGAAAACAAACAGACAAAAGGGAACTGGGATGCTTTATTCGAGATAAAAACTACGCCTCACTGAAGAAAAGGAAATGTATCAAGACTCTCTCTCCTCTTAGTTTCCAAACAAATTTTGAGGGTGATGGTTCAAGATAACTCGGGTAAAGAAAATTTTTGGAATTAGTTATAACCATCTCATTTCCGTTTCTTAGACTCCTATGGAATTTCAAAGAACAAATTCACAGGATGAAAATCAGTAAGAAAGAAGATACTGTTAATCCAAGGCAGACACGCTGAGCAGGCTGCCTTTCAAGACCACTTTAAAAATCTAATTACCAATATTTATTTTGTATTTATGAAGTTTGTATCTCATTAATTTAATACTTTAACTATTTTTCACTAATAGAGTTGGTTATTGATTATAAATTTTATTGCATCAACAAATTGTCCTTAATATTTTGAAAAATGAGTTTTTATACTTGTGTTTAAGACGTTAATTTACTACGCTTCTTTTTACCCTCTCAGTGGATCTTATCAGATCCTTTCTATTGTTCTGCATACTGTCTCCCCTTTTACCAGGAAAAATGATACCTTGAATATTTTCTTCATACCCACTTTGCTTCCTCTTCTATCTCAATCTCAGAATTGCTTTATGGAAAAATTTAATGCTAAATTGGATGCTTCAGAAACAGCTTCTCGACTGAACTGATCACTGAGTAGTTTAAGTAGATACTGTGAGTTTGAGCATAGGCTCTGACCATCCCACAGGAGCAATAGCTGGGGACTTTCCTTGCATTTTGTGCCAGGCCAGCATTATTACAATTGCACAAGGAGCACCAAGAAAATAACCAGAAAATAATGGATACTTTAGCAATATAATCCTTTATATATAAAGAGAGTAGTCAAAATTGGTCTGACAGATTTTCACTCCCCTTATCTGGACACATAAACTACATTCTTATTAAGGACTGTAGCTCCTGAGCTACAGAAAGAAGGAAGATACAACCTTACAAGAGAAGACAGAGGCTGGATGTGTAACCCCCGGAGAAGACTGGTGGACTGGCTGCTTCAACCACCTGCGCCCATTTCCCCTTGCCAAGAATGGCGCCCTTTGGACATCACAGGGATCAAACATGGGCTTTGCTGAGCTAGTAAAGAAAAATGCTCCATGAAAGGAAGGCCAGGACAAATGCAAGAAAGTGAGTCAGACACACTGGAGAGAATTAGAGTTCTTGAAGGAGAAATTTGGCAGTTTAAAATAGGAGATAAAAACTGTAAAGATTTTCAAGAGACAAATACATAAATGCACACATCAAAACTACAGCTAAAATATATATTTTCATTTAAACAATTTGGTTGAGTTATTGAGGGAAATCAAAATGCAGAAATTTACAATACTTTAATGGGAAAATAATCATAAAATAATGAGACTAATGAAGTTTTCCCTTTATCTGTAGATACCACTCCCATTATAGTTTTTAATGATCTGATGGAATATGATTGAAGTTGTCCATGAAAATATTTGGAAAGCTAGAAACTATTAGTACCTCCTATTGACCCCAATCTGCTATAATTTTTATTTTTAATGCTTTTATTTAATTCTGTAGTTTTTGTTTGTTCATTTGTTTTAGTGTTTTAGTGTTCTCCCACTAAACAATCAACTCCATGGGGAAGAGAGATTTATACACTGAAACACACTCAATATTTTCAAAACAACTACCCACAGGATCATCAGGCGTGCTGAGCATGCCTACTATCCCAGCACTCAGGGGGCTGAGGCAGGAGTACCCCGAGTTGGAGATCAGCCTAAGCAGCACAGTGAGTTAAAGGCCAGCAGGAACCATGTAGGGAGACCTTGAAACACACCAAAAAAGCTACCCTCATTACTGTATTATATTCTGAGGTTATGAATTTTAAGAATTATCTGATGAGGGCTGGGGAGTTAGCTCAGTGGTTCCTGCACCTGTCTTGCAAGCGCAAGGACCCGGGTTTGATTCCCTAGCAACCACATACAATACTTATTGGGAGTGGAGACTCACGCCCAGAAGCAACCAGTACCACATACCACAGTGCCGGGCGTGGTGGCTCACGCCTGTAAACCCAGCACTCGGCAGGCAGAGGCAGGAGGATTGCTGTGATGTGAGTTGGAGGCTGAGCTCAGGGCCAGCCTGAACTACAAAGTGAGACCCTGTCTCAAAGGAAAAAAAAAAAAAAAGGATTATCTGATGAATGAATAGATCATAATAAAATTAAATATTTTAAAGAACAGATCAGAGAAATCCAATATATGCATAATACCAACCCCTTTAAGCAAAAAGATCATATGAAGAAATGATAATGAACCTGGTAGAATATTTCTTTGAGCTAGGGAAACAATGAAGTTGCATCTTGAAAGGGAACTCTCTCCAAGTCAGATTCATGATGAAGGCAAAGAGAGAAAAATCTATCAAGTTTGAAGATAGTAAAGACATTTTATCTACAAAAGAAGAGCAATTAGAAAGAAAAGCAAAGAAGCATTGCTTTGTTAATTTGCAGTTGTGGAGGGTGAAGGCACAGCGTTAGAGACTGTGGAAACCATCTGTGGACTACCATGAAAATATTATTTCCCTTCTCTCTTCAAACTCACTAACACATATTGGATGGTGAGTGAAACATTTATGTGTATGCAAAAGAATCAGAACATCTAACATCTGGGTATTCTATCTGGAGAAAATATTCTCATTAAATATCAAGAAACAGATTTAACTCAAAAACAAATTCATAGACTGAAGACAAAACATGTAAAACAATGCTCTGCATTACAGGAAAACAGAGAACAGCAGGGTTATTATTTCATTTGCAGACATGATGAACTTCAAGCCAAAACTGATCAGAAGAGAGAAAGTCCTTACGTATTGTTGTGGGAAATTCCCAAGAAGAAGATAAAAATCATAAATATCTATATCTATTTATCGATACATAGATAGATAGATAAATAGATAGATAGATACCACATCATTGATGCATCTAACTATATAAAACAAATTCTAATGGATATGAAAACATTAAGTGCTAATAAACACTAACACGGTGCTAATGGAGGACCTTAATACCACACTGTGACAGACCAACCAGACAAAAAACTCAGCAAAGAAATATCAGAACTGAGGCAGGCCTGGAAACAAATGTGTTTCCCCAACCAACATCAGAGTACACATTCTCCTCAGCTGCACGTGGGCTGCCCCCACCAGACCACATACTAGCACACAGAGCATGCTTAAGTAAATGCAAATGAAGTGGAAGTATCACATGCCTATTATCTGACTTTAGTGCAATGAAATTAAAGATCAATCCCAAAATAAACCATAAAACTCCATAAACACATGGAAATTAAATACGATTATCTTGAACAAGCAGTAAGTCACAGATTAAAGAATAATTTAAATAGCATCTACAAATAAATGATAGTGCCAGAAAAAAATAGCAGAACTTATGGGACACAATGAAAGCAGCTCTAAGAGGGAAATTTATAGCGGTGAATGCTCACATCAGGAAAACAGAATGAGCTCCAATAAACAACCTTATGTTGAACATTTTAGAAAAAGAACAAATCAAGCCCAAAACTCATAAGAAGAAGGAAATTAAAAAGAACAGAACAGACATTAATGAAATTGAGACTGAGAAAACAATAAAAAGAACAAATCAATTAAAGATTAATTAAGATTAATTGAAGATTCATTTCATCTGAGAGAGGGATCCTGCAGATTTCCAGAGGGCCATCAATACCTGCTTCAAGAGCCTTAATCTGAATGTCTGGAGACAGAATAAATGGACAGATTCTTACACACACATGAATTATCCAAGATGATATTAAAAGTCTAAATAGCCCAAAATTCATCAATGAAAGTGAAAATGTAATTTTAAAACTTACAGACAATGTAAAACCCAGGTACTGATAGGTTCATTGCTGAATTCTACAATAAATTAAGAGAAGTTCTAAGGAGACTACTCTGCAAAGTCTTTAATAAAACTGAAAGGGAAGCAATATTCCTAAAATTATTCCTAGAAGCAAACTATTACCTTGACACTAAAACTAGAGAAGGACCCAACCAAAAAAGAAAACTACAAGCTAATCTCCCTAATGAACATAGATCCAAAAATCTTCAATAAGATACTGATAAACAGAATGAAGCAAATTAAGATCATACACTATGACCAAGTAGCATTCACCCAAATGATGCAGGGATAGTTCAACACATGCAAATTAATATATGTAATACATCGTTTTAACAGTTATTGACAAAAATCACATGATCATCTCAACAGATGTAAAAAAAAAGCATTTGACAACTTTCAAAACCCATTTGTGAGAAAATCCTACAGAAAATTGGGCTAGATAGACTATATCAATCTGATAAAGCCCATCTATGACAAATCTCATACTATATGGTCAAAAAATGGAAGCTTCCTCTCTAAAGTCAGGAATGAGGAAGGATGTCCGCTATCACCATAGCTCTGTAAATGTTATCCAGAAAAGTTAGACAAGAGAAACAAAAGAAATAAACATTAGAAAGAAAGAAAAATTACCATTATATGAAGATTGCATGATATTGTTCACAGAAGAACCTAAAAACTACCAAAGATTTCTATATTTAATAACTAACTTCAGTAGCATAGCTGGATACAAAGTCAACAACCAAAAATCAATACCATTCTTATACACAAATAACAAACCCATTGATATTGACATTAGAGAAACAGCACCTTTCACGGCAACATGGAAAACTGAAATACTTAAGAATCAACCTAACAAAGAAAGTAAAAAATTTTAGAAATAAAAATTATAGCACGCTGGAAAAAGTAGATTGAAGAAGTTATGAGCAAATAGAAAGATGCCCCCTTGTTTCTTGGCAGGAAACTAATATAGTGAAAATGGCCATGGAGTAGGCCTAGAGACCTAGAGGAGAAAAATCCATTTTGAGCAGCAAACGTAAGGCAGGGACATCATTATCCCTACCCTGAAATTAAACAACAGAGTTGTTGTGTCATAAACAGTATGGCACAGGAAAAAAAAACTGAGGATCAATGGAATGATTCAGAAGGTGCAGAAACAACCCCAAATACACTCAACCGCCTTGTCTTTGACAAAGAGGCTAAATACGTTCACTGAAATAACGGATTTCATAAATGGTGCCAGAAAGCCAAAGACTGAAACTAGACTCATGATTCTCAACATGCAATAAACTAAAATAGAAGTGGATCAAAGATCTAAATGCTAAACAAAAACACTAATTCTGCTTGAAGGGACAAGAGGTAGAACTCTTGAGGACATAAGCATAGGAAAAGACTTCGTTTTTTAAAAAATATGAAACATACTAAAAAGAATAAAAAACTTGGTTCTCTTCTTATTAAAAAATGTAAAGAATAAAGTCATCTACAGAGTGAAAAGACAACCTCCAAAATTTTCAGTTTGTTCCTCAAGCAAATGAATTATCTCTAGACCAAATGAAGAACTGAAAAAATCATCCCATGCAAGTTAAAGACTCAATCCAAAAGGGGCATTTGAGATAAATCCACACTTCTTTAAAAATTACAAATGAAAAATAAATAGTTTAATAAATATTCAAAATCACTGATCATTCAAGAGATGCAAATTATTGTTCAGATTTTACCTCACTCCAGAAAGAATGGCTGTTACCAAGAAAGCAGCTAATACCAAATTCCAGCAGGGAGGAACAGATCCTTCTCCACAATTGGTGGGAATGTAGACTGGTGCAACCACTATGGAGATCCTTCAAAAGAGTAGGATTGGAGGCCCCATTTGACCCTGCTATTTCTTATTTTGGTATCTTCTGAAAAGAATTTAAACCCTCATACTACAGTTATAGATGTACATCTATGTTTTTAGCAGCACAGTTTGTAATAACTTAGTCTTGGAAGAAAATCCAAGTGTTCATCAACTGATGATCGGATTAATATTTTTATACAATGGAGTACTACTGAGCCATAAAGGAAGATAAATTTGAGACATTTGTGGATAAATGGTTATACTCCAATCATGCTCTCAAGTGAAATAGCTTAGATACATGTGTGTGAATATCACATCTACTCTCTGGTGTGAGAAATCTAAAGGGTAAAAGGGAATGAAACACGTGATCGATGCTGTGAAACGGGAAGAAATTGTTTAGAAGGAAAGGGAAACTAAGGAGGGGGACAGTGAAGCAGGAAGAAGAGAAAAGGATAATATTGAACAACGTACTGTAAACAAGAAGGGTAAGGGCTGAAGGGAGAGGAGGGGAGTAGGAAAAGTGATACCAGCATATATCGCGTACAAGTACAAATTTCCTCTGAAAAATGTGATTATGAGTATCCGAATTGTAACAATAAAATTAATATTAAAATGGAGCATAATCTCAAAAAAGAGGAATGTGGAGAATACAATAAGATCCCATAAAAATTAAGATTGAAATATACATTTGTGTGCAAGCAAGCAATATACCCGCCTATGTAAAACTTAAACAGGATGATGGGATATCTGCACACATGAAACATGAGTTATGAAATAAGGCCTGGACAGATATGATGATTAGTGTAAAATATCGTGCTTAGAATCAAAGACAAATACAAATAAACTGCTTAAACCACATCCCGGACTTCATTATGAAGAAAACAAAAATCATGAGGGAGAAGCAACTACTACGCTCCTGGGGCCCGGATGGAGCTCAGCAATAGAGGTTATTTGAAAAAATGTATATATATATCTATATACACATCAATTATGTACTGAAGAAGAGATGTTCGTTGAATATCTGAATTATGAAGACAGAAGCACAACAAATTGCAACTTATGCCACTGAAAAACAAAGAATGCACAATTCTTAGAAATACAAGAACATATTAAAAATATTAAAACTAACTAAATCATGCTTTCCACTTGGAACTTTTCTTCCTTCCTCAGCTTCAGTCTTGCAGGCGCGTCTCAGTGTCTCTTCCTTGGAAATTGCTTGCCCCCCCCCACCCATGCAGCCATGAGCTCCATCTCTAGCTATGTTACCATCAGAGGCTCCCGAGGAGACAGCAAACTTCGGTGTGACACTCCACAGAGCCACCAGACTAGCTGCATGCATTGCAGACTCTAGTTCTATTGCAGCTTTCAACTTTCTGATAACTTGCATTAGACCCATGATTGAATCCCAATACGCTTCATAGTGAGCACAGTGGAAACTCGGGAGGAACCCTAAAGCTCTTTGCCAAGGAGCTCAGCACAACCAGAACTACACAGGAGCTGAGTGTAAACCCACGATGATGACGACTATGCTCCTGGGGCCCGGATGGAGCTCAGCAGTGTCACTCCCGCCTCGCAAGCGCAATCCCTGGGGTCAAAGACACTTTGTGGTAGCGCTCCTGTGGGAACAAGACAGCTAGCAGAGCCGATTTTCCATGTGGATGGATGTAGTATAGCCGAGGAGTGGCATTAGCACCTATTTTAGAACTAAAGGTGACCATTCCTGTTATAAAGACTCATGTGTGTCAGGTAAAGGGATCACGCTGGGTACAGAAAATAGCAGAAAGTTAAATTGCCAAAGAATTTCAGTGATCTTGCTTGATTTAAACTGAGTGAATATGACCTTCGGTCCCCTTTGCAGTGGAATTATCTTGTTTTTATAATGGCATGAAAAGGGGGTAGACAGTTAAATTCACGTTATCAGTAAGTCGACTTGCTAGCAATTTAAATTTTTAAAGTTTTTCAGGCCTACTTCAGAGAGGCATTTCCCTTCATTTGGTGCTCATTCAACCTCTGACAGGAGGTTTACCAAGTGTAGTTTTATGCAGGGATTGTCCTCAGGAATTGTTGCAAGGAGAGGCAAGGGAGCCAGGACCCATCCTTCCACAACTTTTACATCACAGCCCACAGACTGGAGGACAGGGGACACCGATCACTCACCACAGCGCAGGATAAATACCAAAAAGGAAACCACCATTCCCATCCCCACCGGAGCAGTCGTCGCTGTCTGCTGTGCGTCCACACCAGCTGGGTCACATCACTGGGACATGCACACTGGTCCTGCTCATCCTTGAGATCACATTTGTCATCTTTTATTCACATTTCACTTATTTCCAGAACTATATTTCATGACTAAGTATCAATTTAAAGTTGGTTTTATTTTTCATTCTCAGGGGATATTAAGATGGCTCATAAAAATATAGTGGGCTCCAATTCTTTTCAGATGCATCTCCTCTGAATGCCCCAACCACAGTGCACAGAGAAAAGAAATGACTAAAGCGATTGTGTCGCAATACATATGTTATATATAATTTAAACAAAGCTTTATTACATTGGAGGATGGTTGATAGACTTATGGAAATGGGTAAAAAGCAATGCTTCTAATTCAATGGTTTCTTTGCAGCAGTGCAGCAGGACTTACCCGGCAGAGCTGTGAGACCGTCTCTGACCAGTGTCAGCCGCTCAGCATCTCCCGTCGGGGTGAAAAATGGTGCCTTGAGATAATAGGAAGTTTCAGAGTGAGTAATTTAATGTACTGAGAAGTAATTTACCACTTCAAATACAATAGCATCAACCAGCCTGAATTTCAAACACTGTTATTAGCCTTACTGAGACAAATATTAACTCTTCTGTACATTTACATGTATCATCTATTAAGTTTAGTAATAGCAATCACTAGAAGATTTGTATCCAGAGGGCACTGATACGTGTTCTGGTGCCTATTTATAATACGAAGCGATCACATAGCTAGTTGAGTCCTGGTGACCTGTCTCAGTTACCTGCACTGTCAGCTCATATGTGGGTGGGAAATAACACGAGGGTGGCAGGTTAGTGTCAAGGTAAGTAAATACGCTTGTTTTACTGTGTGATCTTTGAAATAATCATGAGAAATGCTTTTAAAACATGTCAGAAAACTATGATCAGTTTTCATTAGCAACTTTCAAGCCATGAGATGTTTGCAGATACCTTCACTAGCACTTTACTGATATGTAAACTGAGAGCTATCCAGGAAATACTGAGCACGGCGCAGAAAGACGTGAAGAGAACTATTCCAGGCCAATGCTCTGCGTGCGCGTCCAAGGCTCTGCGTGCGCGTCCAAGGCTCTGCGTGCGCGTCCAGTGCTCCGCGTGCTCCTCCACATTTGAGCAGTGAGTGGCCTGTGTCTGAACGGCACCGGGTCAGACCTCGGGCCTGCATTGCGCATTTCTGGGTGGAATCCTAGTCAAGAACTCAGCCACAGTGCCTCCTGAACTGCCAGCATTGTTCATAACCAATGGAGTCTGAATCCAGGTTCTGCTTTCAGCGCCTCTGCAGGAGAACCAGAAGACTCGGCTTGGGCTGAGCTGAGGCACTTCTCACGAGTCTCCGGGTGGACCTTGTGCCGAGACCCATTCGTGCACCGCGCCTCAGTACTTTTCTGTCCCTAGTCCTGCCTTGTTCCACACAGAATCACGACAATCAGCAAGAATAGTTAGAATCTCTCTAAATCCAGCAGCAGAAAATGTTCATCCCTTTGCGGATACTTCTGAAGCTCAAAGTAAAATGGCCAGTGTGAACTACCTATACAATTCTAAATATAATTATGTTTTAAAGATATTCAACTACTTATTTACTTATAACAGAATAAAATATGTGTAGTATATTCCCTAAGGTTTGAGCAGGCACTGGTTTCCAGTGCCTGCAGGGTCTGAGACACAGGCAGAACCATGCGCTGTGCTCCTAGGGTTTCCAGCCAGAAAGAAGGACAAGGGAGTGTGATGCAGGAGGAACGAAGAACCAGAGAACACCACGAGGGAGGATCACCGTGAGTCACACAGGTGCTGAGCTGGTGGAGGATCCGATAGAAGACCTAGATCGTCAGAGTTCCGATGGCCTGTGTGGCCCGGAAGACATTTGTGTGATGCAGTCTGGAAAGAGCTAAACTAATAATTGAACAGTAGTTTACTCCTATTAATGAGTTGAGACTAAATTTATAATACAGTCAAACCACTTACATGTGTATTTCACTCAAGTTCTGTGAACAATGAGACCAACTGGATATGGAAGTAAGGATACGCGTCTGGCATTAGCACAATAGGCTAGGAAACATTCAGGAGGGAATGATGGCTGGGAAACTTATTAATTCTAAACCACACTCTGTATTGGGAGTTAAATTTCTCTATTTCAGTTTATGCTTTTCATAACTAAATTGAGCATAAGGATGCAGAACTTTTTCACGAAAATTGTGATAAAGAATATCTATGTAATCAAGCACTTTTCAATGTCAATTGTATTCTCAGTATTAATAATATAAATGACTCCAATGATAAACAATCGTTGATTCCTAAGTATTGAGTTTCCAACAACTATGAACTAAGAATAAGCCACTGAAGGAATTAAGAGCTCACAGAAAAATATCTAGTGTTTTCATTTTTATGAAAAGAGATAATGGCAATCACATTAAAATGATTGATATTCTGCTCATTAGAAATGGAAATGCCTGCTCCATGTGACTGTAATAATGAATCGAGGATTTTGCATAGAGCTCCAGTGGTTCAATAATATTTTCGTTTCATTTCAATACACAATACAGTTAGGTAGAACCATAACTTCTGATTTCTGTCCATAGATATACTTTATAACTTCCTAATTTGAAGATGTAGAATTGTTGGCTCCTGTTTTTTTTTAATCCATCAAAAGAAAAGGCCTTTAAAGATTTATACAAAGCTGCTTTGGTTATCTTCTTTTATAACTAGCCCAGGGCTAAAGATATAAGGGTTTGGCTTACTTTTTATCTCATTTTTCTAATTCTCCTATAAGGCGTCAATAGAGAACCAAGAAAAAAAATTAGAATTCATCTAGTTCAACTTCACCATCTGCTTCGTTTCTATCTTTTACTTTCATCCTCTAGTTAAATCTATTTTTCTTTGTTTTCAGTTCTCTATAAGAGTAGCATATAAATATCTACTTGAAAAATAAAGTTCCAATTAGACTCCATGTGAGCACAAATGTTATTGGGTACAGTTAAAGGAATTTCAGTATTTGTTATTGGGTACAGTTAAAGGAATTTCAGTATTTGTTATAATAGTGGAACAGTTACACACAACGTCCTGGCTCTTTCCCTCTATTTTTCCATTTTCTAATAATCCCACCCCACATACAGAAAGATCTTAGGGCCAATGTGAAGAAGCTTCACAGAACCCGGACTGGAGTCAGCTTTTAACCAGAAGCTCAAGGCCAGCATGTTCTTTCCCATTTTCTCTAAACAACAAGATTCGTGGAAGAAGCCAGGAGTCCTCTTCCTGTCTCAGACCCTCATTGTCTGGGATGCTCTTACTCAGACTTGTGATTTGCAGGCTTCTGGGTTCTGGTGTTTTTCTGACCTATTATTTCCTTGGGCCATCCTGCTCCACAGTCCAGCCTGAGGAGTTTAGAGTCTCCTACCAGCCCACACACATGACCCGTCACTGCTGTGTCTCTTAGATGTCGTCTCCTGTTTTCATATATCCTTTTCTCTCACTGGGTTGTTTTTTTTTTTTTTGCATGCTTTTTATTGACCACAAGACTAGTCAATGAAAAGCCTGAAAGTAGGCTCACAAAGGCAGATTTCTGCTTCTTCGTACTGAACACTCCAGGGATGTGAGCTTGGCCAGTCACTCCACTCTGGTGTAGGGAAAGCTACTTGGAAGGGTGCAGACTTTCACCTACTGACGAGGGCCATTTCTTTCATGTCAGTGCGTCTTGGAAAAAGTAAAGTTTGTGAAAGACAAAACCATGAAGCATAAAATACAATTCACATGCTATTTGTGTAAGAAATACAGAAGCCAGTTAAAGAAAAATATATCAGGTAAGTCATACAGATTATGCACACCAAAATATTGATATACGACCACAGTTACAAAATCTGAAATTCACAGTTAATAGTGTGTGATCTAAACAGAGACTTCATCCGAGCATCCCAAGAAACATATTCCAAGGTGGCCAAAGGCATCTCTTCATAGCACTCTAACTGCTTCATTGCTCAGACATGGCTTCTTGATTTCTCCAGACTTGGGAACTTGATTGTTCTAGAAGTTCCCTATGGGAAAGAGTGGCCAGGTGCCAAAACTAAAAGAGTCCTGGAAGAACCCAGTTCATTTTGTTCCCTTGGTGATATTTGCAATATTTAAAACTTAAGTGTTCTGTCACCGGTATTAGTTGAGCAGAACCAAGGTTTGTTTCTGATCATCCTGTAATCCACAGTGCACCTCACACCGCCCTGAAATCCAGGCCAAAATGTCAGTACCCTGGAGGCTGCGACAACATCATGTGGAGAAAAAAACTGTACACGATGGAAAATAACAAGACAGAGTGATATATTCGTATTACTTTATGAAAGTTTGAGAATATCAAACTTAACAACAGTAAATCTTCTGTTGTAGGCTTGATATCCATAAGATTAAATAGATCCTCCAGTGAGAATCATTTCTTCATTCATGTGGACCCTCCATCTGAGAGTGAAGTTCTTTTAGGTGGTCGATTTACCTTACATTCCTGGCTATTATTTCCTTTGTTGGAAAAAGACCAAGATCTTCCAGCTTGTATGAAAGAATGTCTAAGTGTATGTATGTTCACATCTGTGTGTTACAAACTCAGTTCCTTCCTGACATGCCCACTTAAGTTGTTTTCCTTCTTCACACGTACTGCTAGACACTCAGAGAAGAGACAGCTGTTATGATAAACAGTGTGCAGTAGAGTGATGATAATAGAACTCTCTTCTTCCTTATTTCCAAGAAGAAGGAATAGTGTCAGGATTCTGGATTTATTAAACATAAAACAGCTGAGCTGAGGCCATGGGACTGATGTGGTGTAGCTGCAACATGCCATCCAGTTAGCAATTTCCCCAATCCTTTGCTCCTCCGTGTCTTATAACTCAGGAACAGCCATTTCCTTTCCTCTCTCTCCTTCATGGGGACGTTTCTCAGAGGAATTCAGAATGTGCTTCATTGTTTGTCCTGTCATTTTGCCAACCACTGCACACATAGTTCTTGAAATTGAGCAGCGTCTTCATTCTACGTTTCTAAGTCTTTATCATATTCATGCTCCTTTTTTTCTTCTAGATCTCAATTTATTTAGTCAATTTACTTAGTTCTTGTAGTCATCATCATACTTTACATCAGTAAATAATACAGAAAGACTCGGAAGAAAATTTTCAAAGGATACAAGAAAATATATTTCCGATGACTGATGGCTAAGTGATCCTCAAATGGTTTTATTGCTATATAACTGTTAATCTCAAATACAGTAGAACTGTCTCAGGGTAAAACTCACATTGACTTTTGGAGTCCTTACAGATTCTCCTAAGAAGCCTATAAATATTCTCCATCAGGCACCTCAGTTTAGAAGAATTAATAAAAATTAAAGTTACCCGTAGTTTCCAAAGAATGGCAGGATTTTGTGCATGAAATAATATTTGCATGTCTTGCTATTTCCAGGATAGAAATATTCAGATTAGAGACTTACATACAATGTAAGCAAGTCACCTTTTTTACAATGAATAGTATTTTGTAATTCCAAAAGCTCTTTACTGATTAATTATAATAATTAGTGCCAGCAAAAGAAAAGAGAAAAAAACTACAATGATTATTATAGCTACATTCACAAACTTCTCAGATGTTTCCATTTTAATTCACTTTTATTATCATTAACCTTCTATAAAAGTAAGTACCAAAGGAGTTGTAAATATATGACTTGTATTAAACTTTCTCTTATTTCGGCAGAAGTTATACATGAAGTGATAAAGTAAATTAAACCAATGTAAAATAAGAAGCAACTTTTTGACTCATAAAATTTTGCATAATTCTTGTGAATGATTAAAATAATTGTGCTTAAGGGAAACAAATTATTTTAAATGTCTTAAGGAATTATAGATGCTAGTGAGTCTTCATTAAAACTGAAACCAGAAAATAAATAGGGGGAAAATTAGCTTTTCAGAAATTTTTACAATTTAAATACTTTTCCTCTCATTATTGATAAGAAATCAGTGCAAACTAAAGCTGTAAACTTTTGTGAGGAATGTCTGGGTACAGAGACTTTGGCTGAATGATGGCAGCCAGATGATTTAAATCCAACTCCTAGAACCCACAAATGTAATGAATGTAACAAAAGGAAATTTTTCCTACCTGGGAGCAAGCCAAGGCCTATGAGATGAAGAGGTTGCCCTGGACCACAGGTAGAGCTTCTGTATACACAAAAGGCTATGTGGGAGTCAAAAACAAGGAGGATGTCATAAAAAATGATAAGTTTGAATCATTTCTACTTAAATGGACATACCTTGAGGATATCCTCATAAGTGAAATAAAGAGGGCACAGATAGGTACATATCGCATCTTTTCTCTGGTATGAGAAAATGAAGATGTAAATGAGTCCTAGCATTGTATGTTATATATTGTGAAATAGAAAATGCTCCATGTAAAATAAGGTGAAAGGGGACAATGTTGAGATTGTAACAAAAAAGTAAGGAAACAAATTTTATGTATATGGGGGGTGGTAGGGTGGGTAGGGCTATGGGAAAAAATGAGAATTAAGTTGTGTCTTATACTGGTACAAATCCCCATTATGGAGTGCAATCATGATGTGTACATTTAATGTACCAATAAAGATTAAAAAAAAAAAAAACAAGGAGGATGTAATGGAAGCACTCTGAGAGACGGAGGCAGGAGAGCTATGAGTTCAAGGTCAGCCTGGGCAAGTCAGGAACTCACTGGGACCTTGTCTCAAAATACAATATAAAACCGGGGGCTGGGAGTATATCTCATTATGGAAGGGATCACTAGTATCTTAAAAAAATTAATTGAGGAAACAGATAGCAATGTAATAATGGTGACCAACATGGAAGGAATGTTCTTTGGAGATGGAAAAAGAAATTCTCAGCCCCAGACTCTGACCCAACCACACACCGAGGCTGAAAAAGGCAAAGTCTCCGCTCAGAGCCTGGGGGAAGGAACCAGTCCTGCTGCTGTTTCAGCTTGTGCAATGAGTGATTTTCTTTGTGATCTCAGAAATATAACAGCACAAGTGTCTTTTTACCCTTTAAATTTCTGGTAATTTGTTTTAGTAGCAATAGGAAAGAAATGCACAGAAGTTTCAAGCAAAAAAAAAAAAAAGATTTTAACAAATGGAAAAAGCTTGCTAGCTACAAATGATCACACAAACTCTCTGAACATATAAATATGAATGTATGATGACAAAAGACCACAAATTATTTGCACTTTGATACACAAAAATCCAATATGAGAACAGTCAAATTTAGAACAGTCAAATTTGGAAGCCAAATATGAAATACAACACAGTCAAATTAGATTTACTCTAAGTGGTCAGCTTTAGTTGTAGTTAGATTTTAAGCCAGTTTCAATTAAGCAAGGCGTTTTGAATGTAGGTCAGGAAAAAATTTTAAAAATTGTGAGGCGAATTCTTGGTACTATAACTCAGGACAAGTAAATGATTCTCCATGAATTTACTATGCATTGTTTAATAAAATTCTAATTTTATTCTGTCTTGTTTGGTGATTCTTTCTGCCAATTACTTAAGAAACTGCAGGCAAACTAATAAAGTGAGATCTTGTCTGTCAATATTTTGCCTCCTCGTTACTCATTCAGACAAGAACAGCTCCTGCTGCTACTGTGTCTTGCATGTGTAAATATCTCCTAATATGCAAACCACAGAGGATACATGTGAAACGCAGTGAGGTCCAGGAAGTTACTTTTCCAGACTTTAACAGTGTGAAGCACACGTAAACTAATACATCCATGAAGCAGTACTTAATTGGTTTTCTTCCAATGTGGACATTTAATGCAGAGACTGCAATGAGATGGTAAAGACCAAACCAGCATTGATTAAAAGTCAAGAAATCCATACTACAAAATGATAAATGCATGTAATTTTCCATGCAGACAGCATTAAGTGTGATTTAAGTGTAAATACAGGAATTAGAGTGGTCCATAGGCTAGCGAACTACCATCCCTCATACGTTCTTATAAGATTCTTGGTTGAGCATGTTTATTGAAAATGACTATATACTTTGCAATCTCTTGCTTAGGCTGTCTCTCTGTTAGCATTGAAAGAAAACTTATCCAAAAAATGATGCTATGAAATTATCTCAGGCATACAACTGAATAAAACAAAACACGAGTCTACCTCACACTTCACAATATACACCCACCGATTTTCTACACACACATACAGACACAGGCACACATACGCACAGAAATTAAATGAGAAAGTGCAAGAGAGAGGCAGACATTCCAGAAATTGATATTTTATTTTCCTTTCCAAACACGCCATGATTCTTCCAACCCACTGTGGGATCAGCCAGGAGTGAGAACTGCAGACAGACAGACAACCGGAAAGACATTCTCTAAGTCTCAAAAGGATGAATGACAAGACTTTTTTGTTTGAAGTGTTTACTGTTTACAAATCTAGATTGGGCCCAATTCTTCTAACAGAGAAAGGAATTTGTTGTACTCATTCTTTGTCTGTCATCAATCGCAAGCAGTGTGACAGTCACCAGAAGTCCTAACCCTGCTTTCTTTCCAGCTGCTCGGCAGAGTCAGTGAGACTTTGTTACAGCAATCTTTTTCAATCATGATGCAGAATTTAATTATGTGACTCTACTAAAAGACCTGATGTGCTCCAGGAACCAGTTAAAATTGTATTCAAAGTAAAACAGTATCCTTCCTTTTGTACAATAAGTAGATACCAGAAAAAAGTGACTTTTACAAACTTAGCTGCATCTCTTATTCTCACTGTCAAGGCCATCGTGGAGTATTTGTTTCCAGTCCCAGCATCCCTGGACTTTAGTGATGACACTGGAGCTCACCAGTAACATCCAGGATGAATGGACGCACATTAAAGCAACACAAACCTGCACAAAGGGGCACGTGGTCTGAAATTCCCTCGTTAGAGCGTGCAATCTAGCAGGCCCAAAGAAATACAGGTGGTACAATAAAGCCACCGAGTGACACCAACCAAGAGAAGGAAATCATGGTGAAAGATTGTGGGAGTCTGGAGAAGAGGATGCATCCAGAACCCTCCTGGCAAACTCCAATCCTTCTTGAATCCCACAGTAAAAAAAAAATTAACAAACAGCAAACAATAAAGTCGGAAGCTTGAGAAAAAGGCTGAGCCCAAGCTTCCCTTCTGCTACTCTGAGCAGTGGCAGCCAAAAGCCAAATACTTCAAGAGCCGAAGGAGGAGCTGAAGAGCCCATAACCTGAGCTTGCTGCACCTTTATTGGGTACCAAGCCTTCACACACATAATCCTAGCATGCGTAAAACAGGGCAGTCCCACAATAATCCCTATAGTTGAAGATTACATAGGGTTGGGCAGACATGCATAAATCCAGTAACTCCCAGTAAGTTTTAAGGCCAATAATCCTAGTGCAGTAATCCTTGTAGTTTAAAATCTCACAGGATGAGGCAGATGTCTGCAATAATCCCAGTAGTTGATTCTGCAGGGCAGGGGAGACATCCTCAAATCCAAGTAAGTCTTAAATCTGAGTAAATTGACCACAGTTCCCAACAGAAGGTAGTGTTTTAACACGCTCCAGCTTGACCTCCTTCATGAAGGTCACATGAAGGACATCCTAAGTCCAAATTCAGCCATGTACTGTGTGAGAGGTAAAACAAAATTTAGTTTTCAACTCACACCAGAGTATCATATGTAAAAGATTTGCTTTACATTTTTGCATTAATACTCATATTTATGGTGATTTTCTACTCAGTGGTAAGTAGAATTCTCTGATATCTTGGTATTTACTGAGTGAAAAGTTTCCAATCACTTCTAAATTTAAGCATGAACAATAAATCAATTTTATGAAATTTCTAGTGTTATGAACTTTAATTCTGGAAAACAGACTCAATCTATTATACCTATAAATATAATAACTAAATCATCCCCATTTATTTTAATCAAAATCTAAGAAAATCATATTATTCCAATAACAATTTACTATAATACCTCCATGGTTACAAAATTTTTATAGAAAAATTAAAATTAATGTGGGTAAGGGACAAAGAGATGGAGGGAGAGGGAAAAAGAAAGGAAAGAAGACATAACAAGAATGAAGATATGTTTTGTGTGTACCAACTCTCTGTGATGAATGCAATTAGAATGTATTGCAAATATGGACAAATAAAAATGTTTTAAAGTAGAATATAAAACTATAATACTATACACATTATTAAGACATTATTTTAAGAACTGATTTATAAGAAGAAAAATATTCAAAAGTCTACTTGGGAAAAAGTTAATATGTAATCTTTTAAAAAATTGAATAAAATATTTGGAGTACCAGGAGGAAATACAAAGCATAAAGGTGTCATAATTAAAAATGCTGTAGCACTGGAATATACATGAAAATAAAATTAATATAAGCATATGTAAAAATAAATATGTGAAAATATTCCCAGTCACTTTCTGGATGCAGATCCTGAAATATTTAAGGGAAAAGTATATTTTATAATAGTAAACATTAAAGAATACTGTGGTACTCTGTGGATAGGATTCAGTTCAAAATAGAAAAGATATTTAGCATATACATTTACTTTAAATTTTTTCTTTGAAGATCAACTAAAATGTCAATAACTACAGAAGTAGTGATCAAATGAAATATTCAACAAGTATTTCTGGGCACACTTAAGTGGGTACACTTGGCCATGGCATTTGCATGATGATGACTTAAGATTTCTGACTTGTTCCTATTTTCAGTCTTTTCTAGTTCAATGTTAAGGCTAAGATAAGCAAAGTAGTTCTGTCCCTTCCCCCATTGTGCCGGGGATGCCTCGTGACCTTGTCTTCCCTACAGCAGACTCACCATGAATATATGTCAAATCAAGAAGTATGCATTCAGAATAATAGGTACCATGTCTTAAAATTGAAAAACTAAATATTTGTTGGTGACTTAGGTAACTGGGTTTTTGTTGTTGTTGTTGTTGTTGTTGGCTCGCTACTGTAAAGCAAAATAAAATTGTAAATTGTGTTTTTACAAGTTATGTTTTTGTTGCTGGGACAAAATATCTGGTGTTCACAAGTTAAAGGAGGAATGGTTTACCTTAATTTGCAGTTTATAGAGCTCTCAGTCCAGAGTCAGATGGCTTGAACACAGAGCAGCATGATACACAGACAAAGAAAAAACAGTTCACGTCATGGCAGGTGGGAGGAAATGAGTATTTGTTCCTCACCTTTTAGTTCCATCTGAGGCTACTGGTTTGTGCTACACACGTACAGGATGAGTCTTTTCTCTTTAGTAAACCCATCACACACACCTAGAAACCAATCAATGCACTAATCCATTCACCTCAAAATATGAACACACAAGACTATGGGAAGACATCAAAGTATAAGACATAGCATTCCACCTTGGCCATACAAGAGTTATACGGGTCTCTGTGTGTAAAATACATTTATCCCATCTCTCTAAGAGTTGTCAAAGTCTTGCTAGATTCAGCGCTGCTGAGAAGTCTAAAACTAAATTATTCTCTTAAATGTAAGGCAAATTCTTAGCTGAGAGACGTGGAAAGATGAAAAGAAAATTTCCAAAATACAATGCTACGAGATAAATATTCCCATTTCTAAGTGTAGAAATGCTGAGATAGAAAGGAAAGCGACCAAAACAAGACCCAAATCCTCTAAGGCAAAGGCTAACTCCCCGTCTCACTTGTCCAGCACCTGTGGAAGTCTGTCGCGAGAAATGAACCCCAGAGGGTGTGAGCTGCCTGTCCTGCCCTGCACACCGCAGGTGGCCGGAGCCTCACAGCCTGTCTCTGGTGCTGGCCCCGCCCACCCCTACAGCTGTCCTCAGATGTTCCCCGTTCCTGGCTTCTCCAACTTCCTGGTGTCCCCAGTGCAGTGTCAGCTTCAGACTCTGAGCTGCATGAACCGCTTTCCCCGCGGTGCACTCCCTGCCCTACCCGGCCTTCTACTGAAACCACGGAGGAAGCCTTCCTGAGCCCACAGCTCTTCCATTCTCCACACACATGGAACAGACATGACTGTGGTTGGAGCCTTCATGGCTTCCCTCCTGGGGCCGCTTTCTCTGCTTCTTGTAGCTTTGCTCAGACAATCCATCCTCCTGCCTTCTCAAACCTTCTGGCGCCTCCACTGCCCTTTGTATTCACACACACAGCGTGGCACAGGGTCCTCTCAGGGCCACCCTGGCTGGCCTTCCAGGCTTTCCCTGAAATCTGAGTGGAAGTTTCCGGACGCCACTCCATGCCTGGGCTTAAATCAGCACCACATAGATGAATCCTCGGTCTGCTGCCAGCTGGGGCAGTTACAAAGCCTCCTTCTCTCTTACTGTTGAAGGCAAGGACTCACATTGCTGAGTTCTATGATCTCAGTCCCAAGGAAGATATTCCCTAGCCCCTTGCAATGCCCACATGCAATCTTTTCTATTGAAAGGTCCCAAAGCATTTTACTTTTTAATGTCAATCTTTTCACCAACCAACTTCACCTTTGAACTATCTCTGCAGGCCACAGCTTTCTTTTTGGTCAAACTCAAAACTTGTTGAATCATCTTGCTGGACAACTTCCTCTCGATTCTTGGAGTACAGTTGGCTGAAAGCCCCCAATAGAAGTCATGCCAAGGCTGCAACATTAGTTTGTGTTGAAATTTTTTCCACTAGTTTAATTTAACCACTACGCTTAATCTAAATCTCCTGAAATATCTCTGGACATAAGCAAAATGTGAACAATTTTTTTTTCCAAATAATAACACAAGGCCTATCATCCAACCATCAATACATTAAAAACTACTGTACTTGGCCTTTACTGGCTGTATATATTGCCTATGTGTCTTTCACTATTCTGACATCTGTGCTCAAACTAGAATCACCTATCAAAGTCTACTCACAAGATTTGAGGAATATCTAACCAACTGGGATCCCTAAACCTTTCCAAACTCTTCCCACCAGACAGTATCAGAGGCTTTTGAACCTGGTCAGGAATATCACAGCAACAGTTCCACTCTTGGTATTAAAAAATGTCTCAATCACTGCTCATTAGAGGAAAAAGTGTTTGAATACTTATATGTATGTAACATAAAAATGTAATAGACAAATATTAATATTTTGTAAATTATATATCTATTGCATATAATATGATATATGCATAGATTATATACTATATAATAATATTTCCAAGGTAGGCTTACAGTGTTCACTGGCGGGACGTCAGAAGCGTATATAGGGGCCGTCTGTCCACTAGAGACCTGAAGGATCCAGTCATGTGTTGAAGGCCTAGAGCTCACATGACTGCTTCTCAGCAAGCGCCCTGGAAGCCTGCAATCAACATCCAGAGTGACCGCGAGACTCGAGCTCCTGCAAAGAAACAGAAGGGATCCTTCCTTCCTCTGCCCTATTTTATTCCACTCAGGCTATGACCTGATTGGTTAAGGTTGCTGTCACTCAGGATAGGCCTTTTATGGTCAGTAAATCTATTCAGACATGGCCAGACCTACACTAAGCCAATCAGTTGGGAATTTCTGAGTCAAGCTGGTGTAACAGTTAACTGCCACCGGTAGAACTCAGTAAACAACAAACAAGAGAAAGACATGTTTTGTAGCCATTGGCACTTTCACAGTACTACAGGATGCTCAAAACTGTGAATACTTATTTAATTATGGAATAAATTCTTAGAATGCTGTATGTTGCTTCACAATGTAAAAAATGAAATCATAATTTTCCCACATTTTTCTTCTAACCATTATTCCTGAAAGAGGTTGACTGCTTGTTACCTGTTTTATTTTGGCAGGGGGGTATCAGCTGTTAAATCACTATAACAAAGAAAATCCTGACATAAGAGAACTCATTCTAGCCAGTCATCCTCACGTGACTATTCCCATACGATTGCAAATTATCCTTTTAAGGAAATTAAAAATCAGGTGAATATAGTAACCTTTGTTTAAAAAGCAAGCTATCAAATAATTTATAATCTCTCATTCTTTGAACTCCAACATTTTTATATGTAGAAATACACATTCAGACACTGTTTTCAGTTAAGAAGGTGTTTTTAAAAAATAATGTTAAAAATATATATGTAAGACAAATGTAAAATATACCTCAAATAGCATCAGGGATGAAAAGGAGTTTTCTTAAATCCTTATATAAATACTTAATAATAGATTAATATTTAAAAATGAAAGTTCACATTCAGAGAGAGAGAGAGAGAGAAGCCATAAGAGGTGTCCAGAGAGTTAAACTTCTGTTTATCAGAACCTTGGTTTCCCTACTCATGAGCACTAGAAATTAAATCCAAATGTGAAACCCAGTAGGAATTTGCTTGTCACTTTTGGAGATCAGTCAAGCCAATGTCTTCACTCTTACACCACTGTGTGCTGTGAATGTGAGCACAGAAAGTTCCTCCGTGAATCTCTCCTTCAACCCTATCATAAAGTATTTCCTCACTGCTCAACATAGAAAAAGAGTGCATTGTATATATTTGAGTCCATATTGAGTCCAAATATTCCATAGATTGTGCCATAATTGTATAATTATGATTAAGAACTGTTAATTTTTATTTCATTAAAAATTCAGTGTTGACAAATTTAAAACTTCATGATTTTTGAAATATTTTTCTCTTTTAATTTTAGTATCTATTTTTTCCTCATTAGAACTTTTCATAAATTTGATGATGTATATTATTTCCCTAAATATTTTGCTCCTTTTTAAAAACATTGTATATTGGGCCGGGGAGTTAGCTCAGTGGTTCCGGCGCCTGTCTTGCAAGTGCAAGGGCCCGGGTTTGATTCCCTGGTAAACACATACAATACTAGGTGTGGAGACCCACGCCCAGCAGCAACCAGCACCACATACCACAGTGCCGGGCGTGGTGGCTCACGCCTGTAATCCCAGCACTCGGGAGGCAGAGGCAGGAGGACTGCTGTGATGTGAGTTGGAGGCTGAGCTCAGGGCCAGACTGAACCACAAAGTGAGACTGTCTCCAAAAAAACAAAACAAAACAAAACAAAACCATTGCATATCATGTAACAGAAATTTAATAGTTCAAACTCAAATGACTCTTCAGCTAAGAAGAGAAGCTTGTTTTCTATTTCATTAGCATTCATTATTTTTATTAATACTCGCATCATAATTATTATTACTTCTGCTTTTTTTCTGATATTTTCATTAGGCAGTTGTTAAATCTCTTTAATTTTCTGAAATCATCTTTCTTCTTTCTTCTATAATTTTGGCCGCATATTTTTTCTCCTTTTAAGTCTAGATATTGCCTTTGAGGTATTCTGCTAACTCAGTAATTAAATCCATTCCACTGTTGCTGCTTACACAACACTATTTAATTTAGACTCTTGCACTTGATATTACTTTCTTGTTCTTATGTGCTGCATTTTTAAATAAAACTCAAATCAAAATAAATCCTAATATATTACTTCTGTTCAAATTGAATTGGTTAAATTTACTTTCTCTGGAAATGATGCCTTTGAGTGATTTGGATATTCTTTGAAACTTCAAAATATTTTCTTCTACTAATAGAAAAATTTTTGTTATTGAATATTGATTACTGAGAAGAGCTTCCTATGAGGGGGGCTATATATATATATATATATATAAATAAATTATATTTATATTTTTCTTAAAACACCAGAAGTCCAAAACTTTTGCTCACTAATAGGAACAATAATAATAAAAAATAATTTAAATTTTAAAATTGTATTATATATTATGCAGTATTATAATAATATAATTTAGTATATATACTAAATTATAATATTATAATACTGCATAATATTTGTTTGCTCTTTCCAAAAAGAGTCCCAAAAGTGATTGGAAATTTGAAATAAATTTATGTAGGTTTATCATTTTTTCCCAAGTTTACTCCATTTCTTTAGATCTGGTATTTTTTAATAGTGGGTAAAGTATTGTTCACTTATCAATATTAATTCAGGAAGAATGAACAGGAAAGGCTAATGCAAGAAGAGAATGTTACCAAAAAAATAAATATCACAAAGTAGACTATTTTCATGATAACATTTCTGACATTTAAGTAAATTAATAAGACTGATAAAATTTTTACTGAAGAATAAAGAAGAAAGTATCAGTCAAGTATAAGACAAAGAAAATAAAAACCCAAGAATGCAGGGTTAAGTTTTAGCCCTAGGAGGGTTGAAATTTTGTGTGCTGAGCAACAGCAAATCTTACATAACTGCAGTTTTATTTCCTTGCTTGTGGTATATATAGTAATATATGTTAATATTATATCTCAGCTACTGAATCATTTAATGAGTTAAATAATGATTTTGGACTCATATGAACACATACAGTGACACACATAGGGAGAGACAGATAAAAATGATGAGGTAATTTATTTTTCTAAATCGGTCTAATATAAAAGTTAATATAAAGCTTTTTGTATAGTGTGTGTGTGTGTGTGTGTGTGTGTGTGTGTGTAAAGAGGGATCTAACTTAGGACCTTGTAATTGCCATGTAGCCCCACTGAGCCACATCTCCAGCCTTTGTATGCAGTTTTTGAAAACAATGAGTTCTAAAATAAATACCAATGAAATGACCTGATAATATTGATGCTGCTCTGCTATGTACAAACCATACATTTTTATTTTATTTAAAATAAAAGTTTGCACCAATTAATAAATCATGAAAGGTAGAATTGTTTAAAGAATCCATTATCTTGATGAGGAAAAGTAGTTGCTAAGATGACAAATGAACATCTAGACTTGTTTTAAAATCCTCTTCATAGCCTTAGTGATACAAAGTTTTCCTTTAAAAAGCAAACAAAGAAAAAGGCCTGTGGGCAAACAACATTAAATATACTGGGCTCTTTGTATAATAAATCAGTCGGTAAAAGCTGTGAAGTTATTATGAATACATATCTTATGCCAATCAAATGAAAACTGAAAAACTTTGATAATACAATTTTTTGAATTCTGGTGTAATATAAACTGACATATGTGCATGCAATACATTGGTTTTCCTTTTATAAACAACTTTGCTGATTCTTTGACTTTTTTCATTGTGAAGCGACTTAAATGCTGACTTAATTTCACTATTTGTTTATCAGATTACA
>PVIR01005250.1:0-73518 GCA_004026965.1 Petromus typicus
CAGTTTCTGAAATTTAGTAGGTGCTATCATCTGAATATGTGCACATCCCTAAAATACTTATGTTGAAATAGTGAATTTAACTTTAAAAGTAATGATATTAGCAAGTTGGGTCTTTGATGAGCATTACTGCTTAGATCTGGAATGTCTCCCAAAGACCCATGTGTTAAAACCTTGGTCCCCAGAGTGGTGGTATTGGAACTTTTAGGAAGAAGAGCGTAGTGAGAAGTCTTCACATCATTGGATACATGTTCTTGAGGAGATAGAGAGACCCACCTTTTTTCTTTTGTTTTCTGGCCATGCAGTGAGCAGTTTTTCCTCTGTCATGGGCTCCCCTCATAATGTGACACCAAAACCCAAAGCAACAAGCTTAAGTAGTCACAGACTGAACCCTCCAAAACTAAATCAAAATAACTTATTTTTTCTTTAGAAGTTGATTATTTCAGTTGTTATTTTTTGGAATTAGAATGCATCCCCAAGACTCCTATTTTAAAGATTTAGTCCCAAGCCTATAGGACAGTTGAGAGGCTGTGTAGTTTTTAGGAAGTGAGTCTTGATGGGAGGTCATGGTCATTAGGGGAATGCTCTCTTGAAGGAGATTGTGGAACACTAGTGCCTTTCTTTTTCTGTTGCTTTTGGTTCATTGGTGTGAAGTGAACAGCTTGCTCTACCATATATTCCCACCAACATGCACAGCTTCGCCTGCCTACGGTCCAAATGTAATGGACCAATTGATAATGCAGTGAAACCCCTGAAACTGTGAACTGTAATAAACCTTTTCTCATTATGTTTATTGTTTCAGATATTTTGTTACAGTAATGAGAAGTCGATGAATAGAAAAAGGTAGGTGGCATAGTAACACAAAGCTAACTAATGTGGAAATTAGTGAATAAAGACAGAGCCTTTCATGATTGAGATTAGTGTCCTTATAAAACACGCCACAGAGAAGGAGCTAACCAGTTTCATCATGCAAGAGCACAGTGAGGAGGTGTTATTTATGAGGAATTCAGCCATGTTCGACATTCAATCTGAAGGGCCTTGATCTTGGATTTCTCATTCCCCCAAAATGTGAGAAATGTATGTTTACTGCTTATGTCACCAAGTTTGTGGTATTTTATTCTAACACTGTGAACAGATTAAGAAAGCAGAATTTTAGTAGGAATTTGTTGAATCTGTTAAAATTAATATCAATGGATTGACTACATCTATGATCCTAATTTTTAAAATATCATATTGTAAACCAAAGTGAAAACATGACATTTCCTTTTGTATTATTGTCTTCACTCTTCAGTTTCTCAGAGAGAAACATTTACATTTCATCTCATTTCTTCCTTCACTTTCTCTGTTATGGTTTGGATTTTAAATATTCCCAAAGTCTCATATATTGAAAGCTTGGTCCCTAACTGGTCGTGTTATTCTGAGTGTTACAGCCTTTAGGAGATGGGACCAGTGGAAGGAAATTAAGTCATTGAGGGGTCCCCGTAAAGTGCATAGTAGGACTCCAATCTATCCCTCGCTCTCTTTCCCTCTCCGTCTTCACCCTTTTCTTTCTACTCCCCAGTGGCTATGAAGTGTACAAAATTCTTCTACCATGAGTGTCATACTATGATATTGCTGCTTCACTATGGACTCAAAGAAATAGAATCAGTGAAAGCTCTGATAACATGAGCCAAAATAAATTTTCCCCCTTTCACTGTGATTTTCTTGAGTACTTTGTAACAGTGACAGAAAGCTGACTAACACACCCAGTAATGAATCATTTCCTGAACACTCGTGGGCCCCACTTCCCAGTGTCTACACTTCTGTTTCGCCCTTCTTATTCCCATCGTGATCTCCTTTGTGTCTGGACTCATCTCCACAACCTACCGGCCATCTCTCTCTTTTCTCCTTCATAGTTCATCTCATATTTTAGTACGTATCTCACATTTTTTTCTCATTGGTGTTTTGATGTACTTTCTGGATCAAAACCTTGAATGAACCCCCACACCAAAATGTACCACAGTAGACCCCAAACTTAAAAGTTATTACGTCTCTCAGGTGAAATACTTGACAATGTGTAGTCTATAGACACATACCCATATTTATAAATGTACATGACAATATGATAGTAAAATCTGAGATGCATTCTAAAATTGCATAAATGATTTTTAAATGTTAAGACAAACTGAAAATAAAAATATTTCAATGATTTTCATTTTATTAATGTTTTAAATGACATTTTAGTTCTTTAAACTTGTGTAACATAATACTATGTATATAATGGAAATGTTGTGCTTGTTTTATGTTCACATATTTTATTTACTCATCATATGTATCACCTATAAACTCAACTAAATGGGCTCCTTTAACAACAAGTGCATTGAAAGTTGGCATGTTGCAATCAACAATTCACTAATAGATACACATAGTAAAGAGCTACTTTCATGCTTTAGCATGGTGAAGCTCCAGTTTCTACAAAGGACAACTCCCATTCTGTACACAAAATGCAACAGGTTCCTAAAGACAGTGAATAGAACAAATTCAATCAAGGGCACAATTTAATAATGCTAAATTTGTTTCATTTTAAAAATAAAAATTAAAGATAAATAAGTACTGCATTTTCTCACATAGCCCATATCACATTCTCTTACCTGCATCTTGAGGCTTCTTTCTCATCTTGGAGAAAATTAATGTGAAGAATGAATTTCAGATTGCTCTTTCTTATAACTTGACCCAACCCAATTTAAGAAATATGTCCCTACAATGTTGAGATTGTAACAAAAAAGTAAGGAAACAAATTTTATATATATGGGGGGGTGGTAGGGTGGGTGGGGCTATGGGAAAAAATGAGAATTAAGTTGTGTCTTATACTGGTACAAATCCCCATTATGGAGTGCAATCATGATGTGTATATTTAATGTACCAATAAAGATAAAAAAAAAAAGAAATATGTCCCTATATTTTACTAACTGCTGCCCTATACCATATTTACTCTCTATTACATTCCCAGAGCTCTGATTCCATCTCTGAACATTCCCACTATTTCTGCCATCCTCGCTATGTGTGTACCCTCCTTTTTTCTGGAACATTCTACACTCTATAAACACCTATAGTTCCTACCAGCTTTTCCTTCATAAACCCTCTACCCTTTTGGGTTTCATTCTCTTCATCTCCTCTGACTGAAGGTTCACAGGACTTGAAGATTTTCTTCAATGGCTGAGTTAGAAATAATTGTATGTATGCATTATTCCATGAGTATATTGTAAACACTTTGAGAAGAGATGTTGGTTGTGATTAAATTTTTCTGTTTTTGGCAATTACTCTGCAAACTTCATGGTGATACAATAAAATAATATGAGCTTTGGGATCAGAGAGACTTGACTCGAGTAAAGAATTAGCATTATAGTTAAAATTTTGGAAATTAAAAACTTTCTACCATTTCAGCTTTCAAGCAAAGAAATGGTTCTAAATTTACAATCACAAGAAGTGATGAAGCAGGGGCCAGCTAACAGTTTTTTGTGGATGTTGAGAAGGAAACTGTTTCATTTGATGGAACATAACTTGATATTTCTTCCAACGGCAAGAGTCTATGACTTATAGGATTAAGAAAAGACAATTCTCTCAAGTCTATTCCCAAGTAGAAGCTTTATTTCAAAACCAGCTGCCATCTCTCAATTATATTGCCCATTTCAGACTATTGACCAGCACATGTACCACTTGAAAAATAAGAATCATTTAAATTCTGATACTCTCGTCATCCTTTTACACATTAACTGATAATTGGTTATGTAAAATTTCTTCTCAGAGAAGAGTGTCCTGCTAAGCAGAAATACTAAAACTATTCAGTGTGATGCCATCTAGCTGGCTTCTATAAGAACAGATAGTTCAGACAGACACAATTATATAATTTATTGTAGGACTAGTTTTGCCATGTTTCACATAGAGTTTTACTTATTCACCAAAGAGAACAGTTAATAGTTGTAAATATTGTCTTTCTTTAACTAGACATGTTAACATCTTACCAATATGAAAGTACAAAGCACATATATGCACATGCCCATGCCCATGCACACATGAACTTTTATGGAGCTTGAAATACTTAGGATTAGTCTCTTCTCAAACATGATTGTGGGATCGCACACCTGAATTAAAGCCAGTGTTTCTAGAAGATGCCTCATACATATTGTGTATTCCTAATTCAGCTTAGGATCACAAAGGTTTGTTACTAGATTAGGAACGGGGAGAATGAAAACTGCTACAGGAGCCTAAGGTTGTTTCAACATAAAAGATCTATAACGCTAGGGGGTAGACCGCAGAGCACAGCAATAAATTTCCTGCCCATTGACACACTGGCTCTGGATGGGCCTCACCCTGGGAGTGCAGAGCCAATCAGCATTCAGAACTGGCCTCTACACATCTGATAAACTCTGCTACTTTTGAATGCTGTGTTGGTCAGCTCACTTGACACAGTTAACTTATGACTGGAATTAGTTTATTTTGGCTCTTGATTTTGGAGGTTCCCATGCATGATCAGTTGGCTCCATTTGCTCTGGGGCCCAAGATCATTCAGTATATCATGGTGAGGGTGCATGGAAAAGCAAAACCACTGAGCTCAGGACCGGTGAGCAAAAGGGAGAGGAAGAGGAAAGGTGCAGAGTCCCACTGTCCCCTTCAAGGCCAGAGCCCATTGCCTAGACTTCTTCATGCACCCCTCTTCTTAAAGGTCTTATTATTTTCCATTGGTGTGGCCCTGGAAACCAGTCCTTCACGTTACACTCGACTTCCACATATTACAGCATAAGCTTCTTTAAAATTTTTTTTATTCTTGCCACTGAGCCACTGAATATCTTAAGTGGAAGAAGTTCCATGTCCAAAAGGAAAATTGGAGAAAGAAAATTGGAGAGAGAAAAGATGGAAGGAAGGAAGGTAGGTAGCAAAGGAGAGGAAAGAAATAAGGAAAGGTCAAGAAAGAAAAAAAAAGTTTCCTACGTATTTTAAACTATAGAGCAATTTGAGAAGTCTCTAGCTCAATGGTTTGCAAAGTGTGGCCCTGGACAGGGTGCTCCAGCATCTGGAAACCGATTAGAGAAACAGACTTTGCCTAGTAACTCAGAAACTCTGAGGAGGGACAGGGCCCAGAAATTGTTTCAACCAGTCTTCCAAGTGACTGATCTACACTAAACTGTGATTTACTGTCTTGGTGTAAAGCACGTATTTTCTTAGTGAAATAATATCAAAATATGGCAGGCTTTGCAGAGAAGCTCTTGCATCTGTCTCTCTATAATAACTTTCTCTCTCCATCTCTCCCCATCTCTCTCCATCTCTCTCTCTCTCTCCCTCTTCTTTTCCTTCACCTTTCCCTTTTTCTTTCCTTTATTGAAATTATATATTTACATATAAAATAAATAAGTAAATAATGAAAGTTGCTTTCTTGTTCTTACATACATGCCTGGTTTGTTTTCTTATCTAATAGAAGACATCTTGAGGATATAAAAACATTTGTGATTCATCTAGGTACCTCAAATACAAATTGGCACAATGCTTTATGTATTTAATAAATATTTGTTGATGAAAAACTAAATCAGTTTTTTTCTTACAACAAGGAAGTGTTGTATTTGGATTGTGCAAGCTCACCAATTTAGAATGGTGGACATTGGATCACTGCTACCTTAGCTTTGTGTTACAAATTCATCTAGTGTTATAAAAATGAACTGTATTAGTAATGCAAGCACAATGGAGGCTAATGATTGCAACTAAGAAAAGCAATTCAAATTAAGTATACTGCTAATTTGAGATCAATATTATTTTACTATATGAAGTAAAATCAAATTCTTAGGTCAGTATCATGTTTGTAAAATATAGTAAATTTTAATTGATGATGATAATATTGATCTCAGAGCTATATTACATTTAGGTAAAAATTTTAAAATGCTAAGAAAGTCCACAAGATCAAACAGACAGTTAAAAGCAATTTCTCTTGTGAGCACAGATTTATGGTTCAGTTAATCAATATTTGAATTAGATGTATGTAGCTCAGTTGTTAAGCCATTTTTCTGCGAATGGCAAATTAATATTAATGAGAAATCCAATGACATTCAGCAGCAGCACTTTGTCACAGTGCTAGAGCAATCATTGATCTTAATTTTAAATATTAATATAATGTAATTTTTTCAGTTTATGGCAATAATTGCCTAGATACTGTAAGATCTAAATCAGAGGAGCTTATCATAGGAGATTTGAAAGCAAAGCTGTCAACAGTGACTGATTAGCAAAATTGCAGTCACTCTCCAGCATCTGGCAGATGATTATGAATGATTACACGCCTCGTAATGAATAGCTGACCCTTGGCATTGTTTTGCTTGCAGTTGTGGCCAGTCTGCTTAAAGAACTTCATGGTGTCAGAGACGGAGCAGTTCATTCTGAACAAGTAATTTGATCATGAGGCCAAGAAGCAATGTCCTCCAGTCCAGCTGGTCCGTTACTTTGGGGAGGGAAGACTAGAAAGCAGCACTTGGGAAGAGTGATAATAGCTGATCCCTCCCCACAACTCCTGTGATGTCTAGAATCTTGAGTAAGAAACATGACAAAATACGGACAGGGTGTTAATGAGCACAGGTCTACTCTTTAGACCCGTCAGAATGAAAACAGAATATCTAATCATCTTGAGTAGGGGGAATGTTCATTGTGTTGTGAATGTGCAGGCTTCCTCAAGATAGTGGGCCTGTTAGTCTGGATGACAGGATCTCAAAGCCTCAGAAACGTGGAGACAAAACGTAGCTGGACCATGTCACCCTGGCAAGGCCCCCAACCCAAATTTATTCTCTTTGGGACCTGTGTCCCAGAAGGAATATGAGACAAGTGGCAATATTTTCTTTTTTTCCCTCTTACATAAATCAGGCTGACTCCTCCCAGTTCTATATCTAAAAAATATTTTGTGTAGGGGCTAGGGGTTTAGCTCAGTGGTTCCGGTGCCTGTCTTGCAAGTGCAAGGACCCAGGTTTGATCCCCCAGTAATGACATACAATACTGGGAGTGGAGATTCACGCCCACCAGCAATTATTACCACATACCACAGTGCCGGGTGTGGTGGCTCACGCCTGTAATCCCAGCACTCGGGAGGCAGAGGCAGGAGGATTGCTGTGATGTGAGTTTTAGGCTGAGCTCAGGGCCAGCCTGAGCTACAAAGAGAGACCCCGTCTAAATATATATATGTGTGTGTGTGTGTGTGTGTGTGTGTGTGTGTGTGTGTGTGTGTGTGTGTTTCTTAGGGTAAAAGATAGACATCATTGTTAGACCTGTTTTAATAATAAAATTTTATTAATCATTTGCCTTTAATAGAAAGTGAGCACGAAAACAAAAATTACACATGAAGTATGTGTCTACTGCTGTATGTTGTCTGTGCTGGGAATAAATTTATCATGAACAATTTTTAATTGAAAAATTTTTCAAAGTCATTGAATTGATGAACTTCATTCTTATTGAACTTTGGAAAACAATGCCGATTTTTTATAATCTCAAGTGAAGCCCATCTCATTCTTTTCATAAAAAATTGTAAATACAATCCATCTATTTTAATTACACATATTAAATAGGATCTATTTCTTAAGAACTATATGTCAACTTATTAGGTAATTTTTTAATTAAAAAGTTAATTATTTGTTGAAATTATCTTTCAAAAGGTAAGGAATAAGGCAAGTATTATTAAAGAACACCTCATTAACTATTCATAATTTCTTTAAGCAATAACATTAATGATTTAATAATGATATTTTGCCTGTCAGAAAAAAGAGAATAAATGCAGATGTAGGACAGAGAAGTTAATGTATTTTATTAAGCCTAATATATCCATTTGTTTCCAGTAGGGCATAAACAGTATGTCCTGACAATCAAAGCCTTATGTTTAATTCAAAGAAAATATTCCTTTTCAAAATATGTCACATAATATTTTATTTATGTTTAGAAATAAAATTTTCTTCATTAGTTCTACTTTTAAAATGCTTTTCTGCTAGAGCTATGTATATTTATATAACTTTTAAAAAATATCCATGCGCTATATGGAACTTCAGTTATTGAATAAATTCAAAGATTACATTAAATGTATTTTTGTAATTAGACTGAGTGGAAATATTAAGGAAAATTACTAATTATATAAATATTAATATGAATGTATCATATATTTGTGTTTATCTTACACCTATAAATTGTGTATATAAATAAAAACATAAACATACATAAAAGAAATGATGAGGAAATGGAAGATTCATACAAAAAAAGACTCCACTAAAATATACAATAGTATGTGTGTTTATTTATATAAAATTATAAATGACTTGATAGAAAATTTTGAGATAAAGATGGTTTCAGGGAAGAGGATTCTAGGAACGGAGAAGAGCAGGAAACACACAGGCAACAATGACACTATGCCTACTTGGTATAACTTTTGGAGCTCTACAGTCTGTTCAAGGGTTGCAAAGGAGAAAGCTTGCACAATAAACTGCCATTAGTTTTCATTCATTAGGTGACTTTGGTCAATTTGAGCTAATGGTCCAGTGGTAGATACGCATTCTAAACCCCAGCTTAGTAGTAGACAGCTGTAGCTAGTTTTCCTGGAGCAGCCTATATGTACCTAGGAGAAGCTAGCATGTACAGTAAAGACCTTGTCCTCCATGTGTCATCCTTTTCCTGTAAGACAAGATGAAGCTTCCTAAAGATTCACAAATGCCACAGATTTCCATTGCCAAGAAGCATAAATATTTCCAACTCTAAACTACTGTGTCCCTCTCTTGAGGGCCAGGACTCAATTGCTTTGAGTGTGTACTTTTAAATTTCTGCCTAATAAATCCCTTTATGCTTCTTAAATAAAAAAGAAAAAAAGCAAAGAAACTAAGCAATACAATAAACCAAATAGATCTAACAGACATATACAGGACAATATACTCAATAACAGAAAATTCATTCTTTGCAAGTAAAGATGGAATATTTTCCAAGATAGATTCACAGACTTTAAAAGAGACACAAATTAGAAATTGGCTTCTCTTGCTACAAAAGGATGAGGGAGATGACATCCAGCAGGCAGAGTATTTTAATTTGGGATGGAAAAATGACCAACATTTGAATCTAAAAGATCAACAAAATTAACAAACATTTAGCTAGAGTGACCAAGAAAAAAAAGAATGAAATGTTCACACTTCAGAAAAGAAAGTTAGAAGTGTTATTGTCTGTTCTATAGAAGTACAAAAGGTGATAAAATATCATGAAGATCATCTGGCAACAAATCAGGTAATGTAGCTGGAATGAAATATAAATAACACGGAAAGAAAATGAAATAAAAAACTCCGTTTACAAAAGAAGAAAATACTTAGGGTCAACTAAGCAAGTTCTTCTCATTTAGATCCAAAATACCCCAAACGTCTCATGTGCTCTAAGGCAGGACTTGCGGAAGGCCCTCAGGTCAGGGGGCCCTACGGGACGAACACATTGACCAGTTCATGGCACACCGTGCTGCCAGCAGTGGGGTCGCGTTGGAGGAGGTGGCCACTGGCGGTGTGCTCTGGAGGGTGACTGTCTCCCTCTGGCTCTTTCCTCTCTCTCTCCTACTTGGCTGTCACAAGCTGAGAGCTTGCTCTGCATGCCCTTCCTTGCTGGCTTAGAGCCAGTAATCTGTGGACTGAGCACCTTGAAACTCAGCGCCAAGATAAAGTTCTCCTCCTGCAAATTGTGAAGGTCGAGTATTTAATTCTAGCAACAGAAAACTAACTTATACCAAGTTGAAAGACTTGTATAATGAAAACTATAAAACACTGCTAAAAGAAACTAAAGAAAGTGCCAATACATAGAAAGCCATTCTTTTGTATGTATTAGAGGACTTAATCTTAAAAGGTAAATGAGTTCTAGTATATATAGTTGATATTATGAAGTAGAAAATATTTAAAAGGAAAGAAGGTGTAGGGGTAAATAACGAGGGGAAAAATAATGTGACAGTAATAAAGAAAAAAGGAAACAAAGATTATGTACATAGGGGCTGGGGGGTTGCAGTGAGGGGAAGGGGAAAAATGAGAATCAAGTCATGTCATATTCTGGTACAAACTCTCAATGTTGAATGTGATGATGATGTGTATTCATAAAGTACCAGTAAAGATTTGAATTTTTTAATAAAAAGGTCAATATTACCCAAAGTGATCTAAAGATTAAATATAAATCCTTATCATAATCTCAACATTTGTAGAAATACTCTTTGCCATCCTAAAATTCATTTGGGATTTCAACAGAGCTCAAAGGCCTCACACTGTATTTTTCCTTGCAAAAGAGCTGTATTGGAAAACTCAAACTTATTAACTTCAAAAACTTAATACAAAACTATGGTAGTAAAGGCAGTGTGGTGCTGACATAAAGCTAGAGTGATGGGCAAATACAAAAAATAGGGTGCTCCAAAATAAAACCTTGTATATACAAAGCCCTTGTGTACATGGCTAAATGATTTTTGGCACAAGTGCTAAGATCAAAGACAGTCTTTCCAACAAATAGTGCTTGGAAAGTGGATAACAACATGTAAGTTGGACCTTTGCCTAAAACCATAAAATATCATTTAAATAGCAGATATCTAAATGTAGGAACTACTACTCTAAAATTCATGTAAGAAAACATAGGATAAAATATTGATGACTTTGAATGTGGCAATAAATTCTTAGATAAGATATCAAAGGCACTAGCAACAAAAGGAAAAAGAGATACATTATTTAAAAATAAATTTCTGTGTCTCAAGGAACACTGTCACAGATTTAAAAGACAATTACCTGAAGGAGAAAAATATTTGTAAATCATATATGTGTTCAGGGATGGATACATCTATAATATATACAGAACTTTTAAAAAACAATAATAAAAAATAAATAACTTTACTCAAAAAATGGGTAGAGGACTTGAATAGATATTTTTCTAAGGAAGGTATGTGAATGGTCAGTAAGCACATACAAAGCATTGAGACTAAAATTATTAGGTAAGTTCAAAACACCTGACACCCACTGAGATACCACCTGACACTGATTTAAGGTGAATAGTATTGTAAAACCTGAAAATAAATGTTTTGAAAATAAATAAAACCTGAAAACCTGAAAATAAATAAGGATGAGAATGTAAAATGGTATAGCTGCACTGGAAAAAATATGACAGTTCTTTTTTTCTTGAGACAGGGTCTCGCTCTGTAGTTCAGCCTGGTCCTCAACTGAGCCTCGAACTCAGCAATCCTCCTGCCTCTGCTTCCTGAGTGCTAGCATTATAGGCGTGGTTGCCAGGGATCGAACCAGGGACCTTGTGCGTGCAAGGCAGGCCCTGGAACCACTGAGCTAAATCCCTGGCCCTCACAGCAGTATTATGCTAGAATGTGGAAGCAACCTAAATGTCCACTGAGAGATGAATAGATGAGTACATGTTGCATACACACAAAATGGACTATTACTCAGGTATTAAAAGAAAGATAATTTTGATACATACTATACCATGGATAAACCTTGAAAACAGTATATGCTGAGGACATTGTTAGTTCCACAAAGGACAAGGATCACATTAATTATTTATAATGAGGTACCTGCAATAGTCAAATACAGAGACAGAAACAGAATGGTGGTTGCCAGGAGATGGGGCCACGTTGGAATGGGGAGCGTTATTATTTAGGTGTACAGAGTTTCCACTGAGCAAGACAAAAGGTCCTGGAGATGAATCGCCATTTCCTCGTTAGCTGCAAAGTACACTATCACCTCACTGATCCTCTGTTGCCACTGCTTCTTATCAGATGGGACAGAATTCCAGTGTGTCCAACTACTGGATGATACTCATTTTGACTTTATTGAAGTGGTGTCTTGCAGGAGTTTTTGCTGTAAAACTATCCCTTTCCCATTCTGTTGAGTAAACATTTTGTGGGAAGATAATTTGGAGCTACATAACATCTCAGTTCTCGTCAAACTTTGTTTATTGAAGATTTAAGATTTTATATTTTATGTAATGAGGCATAATATAGGGCTGTCATTATTTTCCTTGAATGTTCAAACTGTCCTGGGCTTGATTGGCAGGAGAGCATTTGAGCTGGCTTTGTGTACTTTTCCTCGAGCTCCCTCACCCTCTCAGGGTTGACTTGTTTTCTGGCAGGATATATTCTAGGCTCGGCTCACACTTTCTCCTCAACAGTCCATATACTTCCTCGTTCAGCAAAATCCACCTCACTCCCTGTTGCGCGCCCACAAATCGTCAGGTCAAAGGTCATGGTCGCTTATTAGCAATCCCTTTTTCACTTAAAGGAGGGAAAATTCATTTTCACAAAATGAGTAAATAAAAGACAGAAGATGCTTGAATTTTCCTAGACTCAGGACTACTCTGATCAGTTATTTCACTCTTTATCTGGTCCCTGTAGTTACTGTAACTTGAATCTTTTAAGTAATTTAATGTGCCCATTCACGGTGAGTCATTTTAACTAAAAGATATGATTTTAGATTAAATTTACATAGAACATGAATACTAAGGAAAAGTAGAAGAGTAATTTTGTATGTAGCACAAGTAAGAATTTCTAGTCTTTATTTCTCCTCTACTATTACCTAAACAAACAAACAAACAAACAGAGCAAAGAAAAGTGTTTCTGAGGAGCGGAGGAGCATCCTGCAGTGGCCGAGTGGAGAGGGAACACTCACAGAGTAAGTAACTCTGTAGCGAAGACCTAAAGGATGATGGGGATTTTCTTTGTCACAGAGGAGCTTACTACTTAAAGATGAAGTCTGGGAATAAATATTGAGGCTTTGACTTCTCCTTTCTAGTTTTAATTTTTTTCTTATACCACTCATTACCATATCTTAGCCCTTAAAGCTTCACACAGAGAAGTGAGGATCACACGGATACACTGAACCTGATAACACCACATTGCAGTTGTCATTCATTCCTCGTAGAAACACTTCTGTTCAAAATGAAAAGCCAGGAACTCCTTAGGAAGTGTAAATAGAGCCCCAGAGACGGGGTGTGAGTGCTGAGAGCAGGTCCTGGCGCTAGGTTTTACCCTTTATGTGCTTCTGAGAAGGACAAAACTTCTCTTTTTATTCCTCATCAACAGATGAAAATAATTTCCTTCTCACCTCACAAAGCTGTTGTAACAGTAACATAAGAGAAACTATCTGAAAATACATTCTAATCTGTTACATATCATACAAATGTGAGATGTTATTTCCAAGAATGTCTAGGACACAGATGGATGCATAACAAATACTTATGATTTCAAAATATTGTTTTTATTTTGAATACTTGCAAATTTAGGGAAAATTTGCAAAGATAATAGAGTTTTCATAAACCTCAATTTTATTTTCCCTTCATGTTATCGTATGTTCCTGGGATCAATATCTCCACTCTAAGGAAGCAGCACTGACGCACCACTATCTACTAACTGCAGACTTTCACCAAACTGGTTCTGCCAGTTTTTCCATTAATACTCCTTTCAGTTCCAAGATTCCTTGCAGGATTCCAAGCGGCATTCAGTCCTCATGCCTCCCGAGCCCCCTTTGCTCCGGGGCAGTTTCTCCTGATCCCGTGAGGTTTGAGGAGGTCTGGCCAGGTGTTAGGAGAATGGTCTCCAGTGTGCTTTGGCCTGTTGTTTAGACTGGGCTATGGGTTTTTGGAAAGGATGCCACAGATGGGTAACGTCCTTTGACTACATCACACCGTGGGTAGTTGATGTCTGCAAGACACCTGGGTCAGGTAAGTTCTATCAGGTTCCCCCACTCTAAAGCTGATGATGTTCTCTTGCCCTACTCTAGTCTTTTCGTGATGAGTGGGTGGGCTAGGCAGAGTAGTTACTACATGTACGATTCAGATTTCTTTCAGGAATCTATTTTTAGCTATCAAATGATAGAAGGAACACTGATAATAAATTCCTTTTTTACTCTCTGCTTACTTAATTTCAGTACTAATGAGAAGATAAACCTTTCAGCTAACTTGCAAAACATAAATGGAAGATGAAGTCACTAAAGTCTTAGAAAATCCACCAGTTACAGACGAAACTTTCTCATGCCTGAGAGTTACCATTCCAAGGACAGCAGAGCACCGCTTCCGAGGTAACGAACCACAGAGCACCAGCAGGTGGCGCAAGTGAGCAACACCTGTGTGGCTTTTCCTGAGGCCTTGTGATCACTAAGCTCTTGGGGTCCTGAAGAAGCAATGTGCTGTATCTATCATTTTAATTCTGCCCACGGAAGGAATTTTTAAAACTTATAAAAGGAAAATAGTATTTGTTCATTTTCCATAATCTGATCAAGATAAAACGGTGGATGGGGTTTCTACATGAAAGTGAAGACCACTGTAGCAGAACTATTTTAATTTACTGTCCTGTTCATAGGTTCCCTCGTGTTTAGTGAACAAGTGTAACTGTACCCTGTCAGCTTTAATTTGAATAGTAATGTGAGAATTAGAAGGGTGTTTTTATGTAGATTAGTGTATTTTGTATTTTGTTCACAAAAGTTTTTTCCAGGTACTTATTAGAGTTGATGTAAATCAGTGATAATTAGTGCATTTAATAATACGACTCTGGGGTGACGTCACTACCTTGTCTTCCCTAAGGGACTTCGGAGCTTTCACATCACAAAGTTACCTAAGGTGACCGTCTGTACCTCAAATTACAGAGTCCAGCATTTTCGGTGGCTGCTAAACTGGATTGTCAAGATAGGTTCAGAGATACACCGGGAGGAAGGAGGGCTTGATGAGAGGAATGAAAATCTGCCTTTCAGAGTCTTCCCTTCAGGATTTCTGGAGCTCAGAATAAATAAATTTGTGTCATTTCGTCCATGTTCAGTTTTCATTAAAGTGTACCAAAGTACCAGCGAGTGTTTCCCCTGGGAAATTTATATTTGCCGCCATTTTTTTTTTTTTTTTTTTAATATAGTGAAGAGAATGAGACATCAGAGCCAGGACAAAGCCTCAATCAGAATCTGTCTTCTCTTTCAAAAGAAATTGTGAAAAGAATCATAGATTTGATTTTGAATAATCATCTTTTAAAAAGCAAGTCCAGTGAGCATCAAGTCATGTCATATTATAGTACAAACTATTAATGTTGAATGCGATTATCATGTGTATTCATAATGTACCAATAAAGATAATTTAAAGAAATAAAAAATAAAAAGCAAGTCCATTTGGCTTCATATAACATGTCTAATGTGGAAAAAATCATAACTTTACCTGAGTGTGTTGGATTATTTATTCGTAAATGATAGCAGAAAAAAAGCCTTTTTCAAATATTATCTGCTACTTATTCAGTAGTTTACTACATGCTGGGCACTGTTTTAAGTACTCTGTATGCTATTTCATTTCATCTTTAAAAGAACACAGTGAGCAGGCATAATCTCTATTTTTAAAACTGAATTCTTTATTGGTACATTTTATATACACATCACTATCACATTCAACATTGCGAATTTATATCAGTACATGACAGGAGTTAATTCTCATTTTTATCCATTTTCCTACTCACCCTACAGCTTCTCACCCCCTATATACATATGCTTTTAAAAAATCATATTTTTTCTTTCCCCTTGTTACTTTCCCCTATCCCTTTCCCTTTGAACATTTTCTATTTCATAAAATCTGTCATACATTCTAGAACTCATTTACATCTTCAGATTCTCATACCAGAGAAAAGATATGGTATTTACTTAGCTGTGATCTATTTATTTCACTTATATGTCTTCAAGGTATGTCCATTTGAGTCTAACTGACTCAAACTTATCATTCTTTACGGCAGAGTAATACTCCATTTTATTTTTTAAAAAACCACACACACACACACATCTTCATTATCCAGTCTCCAGTTGATGAGCATTTTGGTTGTTTCTAAGACTTTGCTTTCTCAAACTGAGCAGCTCTGAACATGAGTCATACATCACTGTGATATGACTCTTTTAATTCTTTTGTGTGTATACCTAGCAGGGGAATAGCAGGGTCAAATGGGACCTCCAATCCTAGTCTTCTGAGGCATCTTCACGCTGATCTCCACAATGGTTGCACCAGCCTGCATTCCTACTTTATCTGGCAGGGGAATACTTAGGTTTAAACACAGACTGCACGCTTTCTCTGAGACCGGTGTGTGGCTTCCTCAGAACCCGCCTGCTCTGGGCTACAGAGAGAGGTGCTTCCATGGATCAACCCAGTTCAGCCTCCTCCTGTCATGGTGGCGGCACGTCATCATGTGTCTCTCATTCTTCTACTTACTCATCAACACAGCCCAGTCAATTTGAGCAAGCATCTGGACAAAACAAAATTTTTCATACAAAACAAATAAAAAACATGACTACGTTAAGTTTAGGATCCTCATTTTATTATACTCCTGCTAGATCAGTTTTACTACTAGTTTGGGTTAATTTAGTATTTGGGAAATTTTCAGCAGATTATTCTACTACCCTTTGGAGCTGATTAGTGCTGATCAGGACCCCAGAATCAGTATTAGTGTTTTCCAAAAACTAAGGAGGGAGCTGTTTCACCTAAGTGGTACACAATTAAGAAATAGAGGGAAAGTTGGTCAGTGGCAAAAAGGTGTTTTCTGGCACCTACCTCCCTGCTAGTGCTTGCTGAATCCTCAAAAAGTTTTTCTCAGTGTTTTAACACAGTATAGCACGGTATCTCTGAAACCAGCCGGATAGACTACTGTTCATCATTTTATTAGGCTTGCGACTGAAGCCCTAAGCGAATCATTGCCATTAACTGACTGTTGGTGTCTCTCTCCAATTCCTGTGTTGAGATCTGATCTTCTACTGGTGTCTGAAGGTGCAGCTCTGAGGTGTGATCAGGTCAGGAGGGCAGCGCTCCCATGAGGGATCCGTGTTCTTGGAAAAGAGACCCAGAAAGACACTCTCTCACCTCTTGAGCCATGCGCAGGCCCTGCAAAAGAAGATGCTCTCTGTGAACTGGGAAGCAGGTCGTACCAGACACTGAACCGGTTGGTGCATTAAGCAGGAACTTCTCAAAGCTGTAAGAAATTAATTCCTATTGTTTATAAGTCACCTGGTGTCTCACCTATATTTTGTTGTAATAGCATGAATGGACTGAGAAAAGACACATGACTTTGTTTGGAAAAGAGAATAACATGACCAGATGCTTCATTTTGCAGTGTTACTTTTTCAAAGTCAAGCAAAAACTTGGCACCCAAACAGAGACCGGAAGTGGGTGCTTCAGATGTCTCTGTATTTACAGTTCTCAGAATTCTTTTTGTGCCTCACTCCTTCCTGTTTCTTTACACACAAAAATGCATGCTAAAGAGGGTCAGTCAATCACCAGATGTTTGCCCTCTGCTGTGCTTACCCAGTCTCATAGTCAAGGAAAATCCTCCAGTCCATGAAATCAGGTTGTTTCTCCTCATTGCACCACAATTACTTTTAAGACACATCCAGGTTTGTATAAGACTTGTAACATTTTCAGACCAAAATGTGTTAAGCAAAAACTTGAAATATTTATGTTATGTCTACTATAATTAATTCCTTCCTCTCTTTTTTTTTTTCTTGGTACTGGGGATCGAACTTGGAACCTTGTGCCTGCAAGGCAGGTGCAGCACGATTGAACTGTATCCCTGGCCCTGCTATACATAATTTCTGATTGAACATGATGATGATCAAAGACACTATGGTCCATACACATAAAAGCAAAACAAAAAGAAAAATGACATAAGTGATGGGAGTTATCTTTGCTATAGCAAAGATAGACTGTGGACTTCCTATGGCTTATTGACCTACACCTATACCAAACCAAATCTGCTCCTGTGTTAATGTATTAAAGCTAGAGATACTTGGGTTGCTAATTACTTATTAACAGAAAACTCGGCCAGGTATGGTGGCTCAGGCCTATAATCCCAGCACTCAGGAGGAAGGGCAAGAGGATTGCTGTGAGTTCAGAGCCTGCCTGGGCTACATAGTGAGTTCAGGGCCAGCCTGAACTGTAAAGCAAGACCTTGTCTCAAAAAAAAAAAAAAACACCTAAGAAAAAAATGAAAAATTAAAGTCAAGCTGAAATCTCATACGTACCTTTATACTTGGATTACCAAAGATTTTTTTTTTTTTTTCTGTTCTCCTGCCACTAGGAGGCTTCCGATCTCAAGAAACAGATGCTTAACATTTAGGAAAATCACATTCTAATCTGAGCACTGTCATAACTACTTAGCAGTTTACCCAGCCAGCCTCATGCAGGTGGCGCAGATGCTTTACACACGACTCTCCCGATAATCAGAGTATATCTTAGGCATGTGTCACTCCAATCAGATTATTCTCGTGTTGAGTGACTTACATGAAGTTGTCCTTTTTGTATTTCTTGTTATGTTTTCTTATAAAAGTTAATGAAAACAACATGCAATTTTGGGTCATTCTGTATTTAACTAACTGAACGAGCCAGAGGTTAATTCAAGTCCTGCCACTTACTAATATGACTATGGGGATTGATTTGTACCACATCACGTGAGTAGTTGGATATGACGATAAATAATTTTACTAAGTAGACTGTCTAGTGCAAATGGACTACACGAGAAGGGGCATCTGTGGCTTAATTAGTACATTTGAGGCCCACACTCAGACTTCGAGCTGAAGTCTTTGACTCTCCATTTCATGTTTCGTGCACTGCTGAACACTGCAATTTATTATGGCAGGAAACGGTCCTGACTCCTCCTGGAGGACAAAGATCCCTCTGAAGGTGGGTGCAGAGCAGATAATCTGTGTTCTAGGCATCATGTGGGCTCTTAATACTTTGGCTCACAGTATCTCTCTAAGATGATGTAAAATCATACTAAATAGATGAAAAGTTGCCAATTTAAGAGGTTTTCCTTAGAAGACTGTGTGATAATACATTTTAAGGAAGTTAACTTTATCTTTTTAAAGAGCATCCTAAGGTTGGAGTCAGTTCAACTATGAGGAAGAAATAAATCCAAGTCCTTTTAGTAAGAGAACTCTATAGTGAAGCAGATGTGAGACCAACAGCTCAGCGAGAGGAGGCCAAGACATCACACAGGATTCCCCAGAAATACAGGAGTCTCACTTGATTGATTTGAGATGTTCTGGAAATATTAGAAAGAAATTTGACCCCAAGTTAGGCCTTCTGGATCTGGAAGACCCAGAAATAGCAAAGTAGTACAAGAATTTCTGTCCCTGCCCATCTCCCTGCTCACCACTCTGATGTCTACATTGTACGCTGCTGCTCTTAATTCTATTTTTGATCTTATAGCTCTTGTTTCTTGTCACTTTGCCCAAAGCTCTTTAGCTTTTGCCACACAGAGACATTGATCTTTCAAATACACAACTAGCTAAATAGTATTTTCTTTCCATCCACTCATCCGCTCTAGTTGACAGGTCAGTCAAGTATACCATTCAAGGTACAATCTCTGGTAGCTCAAACCAGTGCTACCTGCTGAAAATTAGTTCTTGTCTGTCCTTCGTGGCCCATGAGTTCAGGCCTAGTGTTTCTAGTAGGTTTTCAAGATAATAATATTTAAGTAATATTTAATTGATTGTGTTAGTTAACATTCCTTCTGTGATGGTTCCTATCAGGGTGTCTGAAGACAATTAACAAGCTGCGATCTTCTTCTGCAGCCATGATCTGAATAAAGTGAGGGTTAAGGACTGGCAGAGACCAAAATACCATATTTGTCAGTGGTGACAGCTAATGTGTGGTATGTAAGTTAGTGAGGGGCAAGTGGGCCTCGACTGAATCCTGAGTCTGACAGATTTGTCTGCTCTGTCTCAGCAGGGCGACCCTAGGGCAGCAGCAGGGCTGTGAGAGATTCCCCCCCAGCGCGGAGTGCAGCCAGCTGAGCATCCCGGGATGTTCCTGCCACTTCTCCAACTGTCCCAGGGTACAAGTTACTGGACAGAGGCCACTTGCCTGGCAGGAGGAGGCTTCTTAATAAAAATCAAACAGCTAGAAAGGGGCATCTCCCCCCACCTGTGTTTTACTATGGCTACATTAGGGAATTATTTACTATCTGTAAATTAATGGCTGCAGAGCTTCTCTTTAGAATTTTAATATCAAATAAAAAATTTCTAACTCCGGCTTTCTTCTCTTAGATAATTTGATTAATACATTTGATGCTCACACAGAAGACTTCATTTTGATGAGGGAGGAGATTAACGATATAATATTTTTATGTTTTTAAATATAATAGAAGCAAATCTCTGTAAATTCTCTCCGAAGCTACAACTGACTGATTGTATATATTGTTGTCCACAAAAATATTTTTTCTATCTTTTTATAGTATCCATAATGCTTATCTTTATATATATTATATATATTATATATAATATTATATATTATATATAATATATAACATATATTTATATATTTATAATGTATAATAAATATATATAATAAATATATAATATATATTAATATAATATATAATATATTAATATATAATATATATTATATATTTATATATTATATATATTATATAATATATATATTATGGGAAAATGAAAGCAAAAACCAGGAAACATAGTGATGGTACCATAAAAACCTCAGATGGTTCTCTTTTTTTGAGACAGGGTCTTGCTTTGTAGTTCAGGCTGGTCTTGAGCTCATTATGTAACCCAAGTGAACCTGGAACTCACAGCAATCCTCCTGCCTCTGTCTCCTGAGTGCTGCTTGGCACTGTGGTATGTGGTACTGACTGCTGGTAGGTGTGAGTCACACACCCAGCATTATTGTATGTGGTTACTGGGGATTGAACTCGGGACCTTACACTTACAAGGCAGGTGCCAGAACCACTGAGCTAAATTCCGGACACCCTCAGATGATTGTTAATGCCAGAAGAAAAAAAGAAAATCATTTGAGAGGTAGTACAAGCATGATTCAATGTTAAATATAATTATGCTCTGCTTAAAATGCATACCAGGTCATGCAGCAGAAAAATATGTATCGTGGTCATTTTCCATTTTGACAGCTTATTGTGAAGCATTTGCCATGTTAAATGTGATTTAACACTTCATGTTTTCTTCTTATGAATAACATTGATTTAAAATGTGTATGCTACTTTAATTTACAAAAAAAATAATACATAGAAATTATATGGCAATTTATGTTCCCCAAATAATTTGCAAACTTTAAATGAATAATGCTGAAAGCACCATTAGGAATAGGTCACAGGCTGCACATACCTTATTTCCATGAGAGTTTCTGGAGAAAATAGTCATACAAATTACTCTGGTTAGAAATGGTGCATAACAAGACAAATACAGCTTCTACTGGGTAAGGGGAATCTTGAATCTATCAAACATGTGAAAGAAAGTTTATATAAGAAGAACTAGGCAATCTCAATCTAATGGGATGTTGGAATAGCTATGGTAAATATATGTATACAAAAAGGAGAATTAACATTCTCCAACAATATACCATCTTACTCATAAATTAGTTGCAGTGGGAACCAGGAAACCTTTGAGGTCACTTGGCCCTGAGATTGTTTTTCCTCTGTATATTTTGATTATAGTGCAGTTTAATGCCACAGAAGTAGCCAATTACATTAACTTTAAGAAGAAATTTGTGAAGGCAGAGGGTAATTTAGCAATAAAATGGAAGGAAATGGCAAAAGGGGAGAACTGACTGTGATCTCCAACCTTCCTTTAAAATGTTGCTCTCTGCTTTTGTATGGCAAATGGGTCGTACTTTCCGCGGTGGAGGAATTCTTGGCTATCTCCTAGCATCTGCTGAGGAGCAAATGCTACATAAGTTTTCTCCCATGGATAAGGACCTAATGAGCTCCACAGCCACAAGCAGGTAAGGAAAATCTCTCACCGCTGCCCCACTCCCACCTCTCTTGGGCTGTCCAATAGTTCTTTTGTACCCTCCCCTTCCTGCATCTCTCCCTTAAGGGTCTGCAGTTAACTGGGAACTCAGTATCTGGCCACTTCAGAATGCTGAGAACTGCTGTCTTTCTGGATCACTCAAAGCTTCACACTCCAAGTGGATATATTTCATAAACTGCTTCGACGGCTGCTCCTATTTCTCTTGCCACCGTTAAGGCTGGCCAATCATCTGCAGTGTGCCTGTCACATTCAGAGATTACCTGGCCACCAGTCTGCGCAGACACCCTTCTCTCCGCTCTGCTTTGCTGCTGTCCCTTCGTACCACACCTAATCTATTTTGCTCTGGTGCTGGTTCTTGGACTGCAAGACAGTGGGGACCATCTGACAGGTAATGACGGTGATTTAAAAAAAGACAGGGTATTGCTCTGCCTTCTGGATGTCCAAGGATAACATAGTGGCCGAATGAAGACATCGAGGATCCTAGTTTTCATCACAGTCTTATTCCTCATTCTTAGTGTGCTGACTTGTCTTCCTGCCTGTTGGCCCGTGGAAGGATGGACGCTCTCACAGCCGTTTTCTGGGCTGGAAAGATTAGGAAGTGAGTACTGCAGGACCAGCACTCACTGGCCAGCACTGTCACATGGCCGCTCAAACTTCAGTGGAGCCTGGAAAGTGAAGATTCTAGTGTTTAACAGTTCTGTAGGACAGAGTAGCCATTGCCATTGTATCAGTCCAACAGTAGGATTTGGCTAAATAAATTTTTTTCTGACCTCTCTCCAGTGGTCAGAAATGGTTACTTCCATAGTACCTATTATTATTATCAGGTTTCTTCTGTAATTTCACACATCACATTCTATTTGTTTAAAAGTAAATAACCATTTTGTAAGCTGCGATACAACAAGGATATTAATCACAATGACACCAATCTGTTCATTAAAGCCATTTGTTCACATTCAGTTATTGAATATCTAGCTTTTATATCACCCAACTCTGCCATACGATGTTAACTAATATGCATTTCCTGTCGGTAAGTATACTGCTTATGCTTGCATTGTTTTATCAGGTAGGAATGCCTTCCGCTACTAGCAGAAAATTCATCTCCCAGTTACTCAAACCCTAACAATGTCTAATCATCTTTTCTAAACATTTTGAAAGGAGGTGTTACAGTGCTGGATCATGTCTCCATGACATTCTCCCTCCTCATGATCACAGTGTGGCTGCTATAGCTCCAAACATTATCTTTTAAGAAGGGGCACTGACGGCTAACATGGTGAGACAGTTACTCCCTGGTGCTTCTTTATTCTCTCGCTCTTCCCCAGAGGTTCCAGAGTCAACCCCCCGGGCTAGGAGGGGATCAAGTGTCTACTATCAACTTTAAGGGAGGGTAGAACAGTGGCTGGTGAGCAGGGAAGAGAGGATTTCCAGTGAGTATCAGGCAGCTGACAGAGTGTTGTCATAAATACTCTATAGCGTTCCACATACTTTCTGCTCCATGATCTCATCTTATGACTCAAGAGGACTGTTTTCCAAGCACACTGGGAGCCCAGACGTGGAACAGGAGGTCTAAGCAGCATCTGCTATGTGGGAAATTCTTGCTGTGAAGTAGTTTAAGGATTCTTTGAAGGTGCAAATGGAATGCAAGTGTTTTAGAGATGTGACAATGCATTCTGCTTATACAGTGTGCATGTGAGAGTCCAAAGAGTAATTCAGAAAATTTTATAGTTTGGGAAGATAATTACAGAGTGGGATGAAGAGAGGAATCCAGATACATGGACTGCAGCCCTCTATCTTGGATCAGAGCCTGGAAAGATGCTGAGCCTGTTTCCTCATCTGTAAAATGATGTACTCGAGCAAGATTAGATGATACTGAAACCTCTTCTGAAATATGGATTCTTATATAATCATAATGTGAAAGTCATAAGCTAAGGTGATGGTAAAAATCAAGCTGTTTCTACAAATGAAATAACAGAAAGTTCACTATCCAAATCCACTCATTTAGCACACAAGGTTTTCACAAATAATTCATATTGCTTCATCTTGGAAGAAATTTAAGATCTTTCTTTTTTTCTTTCTTTTCTGTCTTAAAATCTCTCTGATGGCATTTACTGCTTAACAAAACACAAATAATGAAACTTTAAAAGTCCACCTTTTAGCTGTAACTTTTCTGGTTAAACGACTTATCCTTTGTGTAAAATAAGGATCGCAACTTTATAGTTTCTCGAGGGTAAGCTACAGTAACGTGTTAGTAAACCTTACTGTAAAAACCCAGCAAAGATTCCAGCAGCAGTAACCATGACTGCCATTAATGTCTCCGGAGCCGCGATTTGGGGGTGAAAGCTTCTCCACGCTTGAGAAGGTGGCCCACACCAATCTTCCCAGTAGGCTGCACTGAAGGGGAGGCTGAATCTATTATTTTGTCTTTATATGATCATATCTCCCACCTTTGCATTATGTAGATGTGAGTTCTGTGGAATAGCCAAGGGTGTGGTAGCTAACTGAAGTCAGACCAATCATTACAGTGCCGCTGAATTCAGTAACTGATAATTTGAACAAGCAGAATTAAAACGACTTAAATTTCAAACACACGGAAACCAAAGATTCCATACCTGTGATTCATGGATGAACTTCACGCCACAGACTCGTCCAGTGTCACTAGGACAGGTTTCCTCAACCTTGGCTCTGACCCTCTGGGCTGGGTCATCCCAGGAGCTGCCCTGGATATTTTATCAGGATTCCTGACTTTTACCCACTAGGTGCCAGTGTCTCCTCCCTGGTATGGTAACCAGAAGTATCTCCAGATTTTGCCAATTGTCTCTTAGGGGCCATATTCCTCCTTCTCCCTTTTGGAGACTTTTTGATAAGACTTTGTATTTCCCCCTAGGAAGTTTATTAGTTTCTTCTTATTCTTATAAAGACCTATGTATGATATTAAAAGGCCTGGGACCAGCCACTTAAAGCCTTTCAAATAATAATGAAAAAGCACACATAAAAGTTGTAGAATAAAAAATATATATATCATGGTTAAATGGTGTAATTCAAAAATTTACGACAAAGTTTATACGAGGTATAAAACCTATCCATTTATTTCAATCACTTTGAAATGATGTATCACTGTATTTGGGGAAAGCACCTACTTCAAAAACTGCCATTTCCAGATGGCTTGTTTCTTAAAATACTATCTTCAGCAGACGCCCACAGTCATCCACCGAATCTAGCTCTAAACTTCCAAAGGAGAAACTCCTAATGACAAATCAAAACAGACTTCACATCAAGAGGGAAAATAAAAAATAGTTGCTTTTCTGAGAAGAAATCTAAAACTGGCATAAAGGCTTATTAGGAGGGGTAGAAAGGAAGGGAGTTAAGGGGACCAAAGAGAAGAGACAGAAAAGGGGAAAGAGAGGGACGGCTGGGAAGGAGGGCGGGAAGGAGGAAGGGGCCGGGGTGGGGGCGCTGCCCGGACCGAGACGCCCAGAGGTTTATCCTCTGGAGGCGCCTGAGGCGCCGCGCTCGGCTTGTCCCGGACTGTGTGCGGAGCCAGCGGCCCCGCCGCGTCCCCGGCGCTCGCTCTCGCCTCCTTCCCGGTCCACGCCCGCGCGCTCCTCGCCCCCCAAAACCCCCCAAAGCCGCGGGCCTCGCACGCTCCCTGCGCCTCCCGCCTCCTCTCCGGCGGTCGGAAACTGCGGCCGAAGTTCTCATCCCCCAGGGCAAACGGGGACGGTCTCCGGCCGCGCCCCGAGCAGGCCCGCGAGGCAGCAGCTCGGCGCCTCGGTCCGCGCCCCCACCCCGACCTCCCCGCGGGGCCCGGAGCGCGGAGCGGGCCCCTGGGGCGGCCGCGTGGGCGGCGGCGCCGTGTCCTCGCCGTGTCTGCGCCGGTCCCGGGCGCGAGGGGAGGGGACAGGACGGAGGGGCGGAGGCCGGGAGGCGGCCGGAGGAGGCGCGCAGCGAGCGTCCCCCGCCAGCCCGGCCCCCGAGTGGGGTCTCCGCCGCCCCGCGCCTCCCACGTCGGACGGCTCAGCGGCTTCCGGACCGCGCAGGGGAGGCCAGGACGCGCCGGCGGGTGGATGTTCCGTCCCGGGAAGGCGGCAAGTTGTGGAGTGCCCGGGAGCCGGGAGAGGAGGCGGCCGCCGCCCGCGGGCCATGTGAGTAATGCGCCCCGCACCCCGTGCCCCGCGCCCCGGGCCCCACTCCCGGAGCCCGAGACCCGACCCCTGAGCCGGGCTCCCCGCGGGCTCTGTCCTCCCGCAGCGCCCGCTGCGCGTGTGCCTCCGGGGGGTGCTGCCTTCCTATCCTTCGCCAGGCTCGCCCGCAAACCGCTGGAGAATCCCCCTCTCCCTGTCTTAGAATTCAGGGACCATTGTGTTTCCGTGGGGCGGTGGGCGAAGCAGAGGCGATCGCGAAGGGCGGAGACGGGCTTGGTCCTCTCCTGGCCGGAGACAGCCCCCCTTCCTCACGCCACCGCCTGCTGCTCTCCCCCAGCCTCCCGGCCCAGACAGACCAACTTCAGCCGCTGACCTCACTTGACAATGAAATAAAAGGGGGGAAAAAAGAAAGTAATAAAAGCATTATATGCAGAATGAGACAGGACGGTGTATGGGGAGCAGACGATGAAAGGATAAAAGGAAAGGTTCTCTGTGGACCCTTAGAGCTGGAGTTAGGAAGGAGTTCGGGGATGGACCTCTCAGGTAGATGGCCTGTGCTTTTCTGTGTTCTTGTGGAAAGTGGGAAATCATTCAGGAACCTGGTTCTGAATGACAGGAGTGAAAGTGTTGTCTGTGACCTGCAACCACTCGAGTGACTGATGGATGATGTCAAATGTTAAAAGCATGTGCTACCTTTCAGGTTAGACAACAGTTCAGCGGGAGAAGTGATTCCCATGAAATCATGGGAGGTAATGAATGAATCAGAAGAGTAGGTGGAAAATGCACAGGCTTTCTTTGATGGGAAAAGACAGTTAAGAGTGAAGGAATTCTCAAATGCTACTAATTGAATACTTGAGAATATCTTATAATAGTTCTATCTAATGTAGTTGCCTAGATGGTCTATAATGTTTGCTGAATTTATAATACTCTCCCGCGAGACAAAATTACTCTTAGTTCTTTTATTTGGGTTCAAACAGAGAAGTAATGCACACTGGAAGTGGCGCAGAAAAGCTGCTACAAACCATGAATGTGAACTTGCAAGCCAAGTAAACACGACACAGTACGGTTCCTTTTATTTTAATATCCTGAATTATGTTTACTGCCAGGAAAAATGCTACATTACTTTTAATGTGAATAAGTGGAGTGAGTTCCCTGGCTTGGCAAATAGAAGTCATGCATTTCTTTAAGTAAATAGCTGTCAGAGTTAATTTGGGACCATTTACAGGAGATAAAGACATGAAAAAGCTTTGATTGGGTTGGACAGAATTTGAATTACAGAGAAGCTTACGGACAGAATTAGTTCTTCCCACTTTTGAAGTGTTGAGGCAAGTTTGAATGTTCAGTAACTGAAATTTGCAGGCCGACTGTGTGTTAAGTATTTAACATTTAATCTTCGTTTTTGCTCTTTACTAGGGACCCTCATCTTTACTACAGAGAAGGGGAAGTTGATGCCCAGTAAGGCTGAAGATCCAGTTTGCTAACACACCCCCCTCCTTTCAGAACTGTGGATTACCTGCCACTTTCTGCTGATTTCACACCTTCACTCACACCTGCGTTCCCAGAGCATTGACTTCGGGTCCTTATTACCCTGGTTGGTGCAAGATGGCGTCCAGCCTGACTTGTACTGGGGTGATCTGGGCTTTCCTCTCTTTTCTGTGTGCTGCCACCTCCTGTGTGGGGTTCTTTATGCCTTACTGGCTCTGGGGCTCCCAGCTGGGCAAGCCTGTGTCCTTCGGCACCTTCCGGAGATGCTCCTATCCTGTGCATGATGAGAGTCGGCAGATGATGGTGATGGTGGAGGAGTGTGGGCGATATGCCTCCTTCCAGGGCATCCCCAGCGCAGAGTGGAGGATCTGTACCATAGTGACCGGCCTGGGCTGTGGCCTGCTCCTCCTGGTGGCACTCACTGCCCTCATGGGTTGCTGTGTGTCTGAGCTCATCTCCCGGACAGTAGGAAGAGTGGCTGGAGGAATTCAGTTTCTAGGGGGTAAGTGACTTACTATATTTGAGTTACTACATTGGAGCCAGAATCTCAGAGCAGTATGGAAAATTATATTTAATTTGTCTGTTGAGGTTATTGTAAGTGACCCTTGAAATGCACAGGAGAAATAGGCGTGGAACAACTTTGGTGATATACTACCAGAATGGAAGATTTTTACTGGAGTTGCTTCACAGCTTAGAGAGCTCTTAATTTCTATATATCCTTAGACATGTGCATCATTGGCCTGCTAAGTACCACCTATGTGAGACAGTAGCATCTAGATTGGAATGTTGAGGTAGGAGAGAGAGTTTGGACTTTATAGCTATTTGTTTTTTATGTTTAACTATAGATGATTGGATTATCTTTGTCTTAACTGTAATATTTAGTCTTAATTGGTAAAGGTTTGTGGAAAATAACAAAAGCTTTTTGATTTAACATTGTCATCATAAACCATTAATACTTCTCAATGGGTGTGAAACTGACCCTTGCCCAGGCTTAAACTATCCTTCTAAGTAAGTGCTACTGCTTTAAATAATAGATCAGTTTTATGTTAATAACTGTAAGTGTGACTATGCTAAAAAGATCTCTATAGGCATAATTACTGTGCTAGGACACAATTTCCCTGGGTGCTTTTGCTATGTGTGTGGGGAAAAAAAATAATAGTGTGTTTAGTGACTGATGTGTGCTTGTCCCAGATGGACTGGATAGTTTCACTAACACCGAGAAAGTTTTGATTTTTATTTGGCTTTTCTCCAGCAAGTATTGCTTTAATATCTTTGGTCATATGGTTTTAATTGGACTTTATGTATTTTCCACTGTGCTCTTCACCTTCATTCTTCAACCTGACTGGCTGAACTTGTCTGATTTACAGTCTACCCCGGTGAAATATGACAACCTCCACAGATAGTGCAGACTGAAGGGAAATAGGAAACCTGGAAAACTTATAAAATACATTTGTAACTTCATGACAAAGTGAAGGTCCCCTGCTCTCCCATTTGGTATCATCTTTCAGTCTTTTATGAAGAACATAGAAGAAAACACAGTAAAAATGAATAGTTCTGAGAGTTCATACATAGTAGAGAATCCTGGTACATAGTAGAGAATCCTGGTGGCTTATTCCAAGTCTTTAATACAAAGCTTTCAAGTAATGTCTTATATGTGCTGAAAATGCAAGTGACACAAAAAGTTTTGTGCTTTGACATGAGAGGTTGGTTTTTTTTCAGTCCTTTAATTCCTTACCCTAAATTAACTTCGTCCTCAGTTTTTTTTTTTTTTTTCTTGTGGTTTTGTTTCTTAGTCTGCTCTGGGGACCCTAACAGTCCTGCCCTTATTGCTTCAGAATTTAACAGTGATAAAAATCTTTCCTGTAGTATAGATGTTTACACAGAAATTAAAACTATAAAGAAAAATAAAGAAGTTGTTGCTAAAAGTAGAAATATAAATGCAGAGTTGGAAAACTTGTTGATAGCACAGAGTTTTAGAATACTACTGATGCCACGTGTATTTAAACATTTTTTTTTTAAGAAACAACTGGTTTTGCTCTTGGTTTGTCTTGGCTCAGGAAAATGCTTAGGTAGTTTCCTTTTCTTCTGTTATGGTAAATATTACATTCTATTTTTTCTTCATTTTAGGGCAGAGACTCCTGTTATTTCTGGCAGGATGGGAAAATGCTTACAAAGAGAAATCAGTTTTTATTGATTATCCTTAAACGTATATGAAGGAAGGCTACAGGAAGTGAATCTGATACCCACGGGATTTATGCTTCTCTCTCTCTCTCTCTCTCTCTCTCTCTCTCTCTCTCTCTCAGCTATGTATAGATTTTTTGGAATTATATAGAGCTAAATGTTCTGCTTTACAGAACACTCCAGGGAATAACAATTGAGAAAGTTATATATATTTTGAGATGATCCATGTTTTTTCTTCGTGGATGTTTTCATGAGCTCGCTCTGGCTTGGTAAGAATTAATGAGACTAAGCTAAAGATGTCACGTGTTTGTGCTTCATATTCTCTCGTTTCTCACATATTTCTCATACCAGGCAAAAATAATTCTGATTGTAAAGCTATGGTTTTTCTGGTTCTGACCTCTTGACAACACAAGTAAGTAAGTGTGTTTGTTATCAATGAAAACAATACATTTGGAATTAAAATTTACTTGAATTTGGAAAAGGTTTTGCAACTCTGCCAGTAATCACTATCAGATGACAAAACAAAACATTTCAAAAAGGATTCTTCCTGTGGTTTACTTCATAACTGGATTTTTATTGATAAAACTTATGGGGTAAGTAGTTTTATAATTTTGGTTAAGCTTTTCATAAAATGAGTGAGTTTTATAAAGATGGGAAAATGTCAAACCAGTGAGTTCTGTGAATCTCTTAGACTCCACTGTTTCAGAAATGTAATCAGTGTACAGGGCGCTCTGGAGATTCTCTTACTAAAGAAGCTTTGCCCAGAAGGGTTATGTTTAGCTAAAGTGAGGGTTGTTCCAAAAACAACAGGAAGCCAGAAAATGGCAAATGCAGAGGCATCCTGCTTCACCCCACAGGCTGTATCTAGAATCTGTACTTAGGGGGGAACATCAGGCAGTAAAAACCCTGCAGGACTTTGGAATAAGATAAAGGACAAAATGTCAGTCTTAATGCTGAATCCTTTTGTCATGGTTGGTCAGAGGTTAAAATGTCATCAATTGACTGATAAAACAACATAAATGGGACTTCTGAAAAGTCAACATTTGCGACCTATAGTAGGAATACTCAAGGAATCAGTGATGATTACCGGTGGTGATTTGTGCATAAACTTTAATTGCTGTCATCTCCCTCTCCTTAGGTTTCTGTCATAAATTTTTTAACAGAACAGTATTAATTGAATTTTATCCTCTACTGACTTTTTAAAAGGGTCTATCGGAAGGCATTTAAAAACGTAATTATAATCAAATGTTAACATGTAGATAGCATGATAAAGATGTTCTGTATAGATGCTTTGAAAAAAGAGAGGTTTTACTGTTATTTTTATTTGTTCACTATCAGATTTCAGAAATTGCTACAGTCATTTAGGACTTAAGCAGAATTTTTTAAAAAATTAATGGCCAAACTTCTGATGTATGTTGAAACTTTTTGATGTTATATCTATGTGCTATGTAAGTGAAATAGGTAATAATATTACAAAAACGTGTAAAAACTTATTTGTAAGTTCTGTGAAGTTGTGCTTGCAAATAAGCAGAATCTGGATGTATAGATTTTACCTTAAAAATGGCTAGTGCAGAACAGAGAGCGTATCAAAGACGGCCCCGAATCATTGAAAGTTTGCTTTGGACGCATGTCACATGTATGTATAAAATGGGTGCGGAACAGCCTTTCCAGTTTAGCCACTGTGCTAGTCTGAGAAGTCAGGGACACCATCTTCTCAGCTAATTGATAGTTAAGTGCCGCTCATGACAGTAATGATGACAGAGTGTGTCTTTGGACATGCCTTCCTCTGTGTGCTGAAAGCATCATTGCCTTTCCAGAGTTTCCTCAGGGGAGGGTCTCCCCCAAGCCTGTCTTTCATCCAGTGAGGATGATGGCTGAGACCCTTCCTCTTTTGCCTGCTTTAAGCTTGACCTGTTATATGACATGCCGTGCAGTGCTTTCCCTTATATCCAGGCTTTCACAAGCAACGGCTGAATCAACAATAAATGTTGCCATATTGCTGGGCATGGTGGCTTTTTAGTGACACTGTCTTAACTGAATGATGTTGCTTTATTTTAAGACGTTTTGGAACATTTTAGGACAGTTGAAGGAGCAACCAGGATTTTTTTTTTTTTTTTTTGCTGCTCTTTAAATTGTATCTGATGGATTACTAACTACTTCTATCTTGTTTAGCTCTTTACCTGTAAGAATTAAATAACATAGAGCACTTGGGGTCCATTCCAAGTTTCTGATTCAGTAGGTTTGATGGGAGACCTGAGAGTTTGTAGTTCTAGTAAGTTTCCCTGGTGATGCCTGGGAAACACTTTGAAAACACTGTTCTAAGCTAAGTATTTCCTTTCTTTTTTTTTCAGACAGGGCTTGCTTTGTAGTTCAGGCTGGCCCTAAACTCAGCCTCAAACTCACATCACAGCAATCCTCCTGCCTCTGCCTCCTGAGGGCTGGGGTTACAGGTGTGAGCCACCACACCTGACACTGGTATATGGTACTGGTTGCTGCTGGGTGTGAGTCTCCACACCCAGTATTGTATGTGGTTACCGGGGATGGAGCCCAGGCCCTTGCGCTTGCAAGACAGGCGCCGGAACCACTGAGCTAAATCCCCGGCCCTAAGCTAAGTATTTTATATTTGAGAAAATGTGACTTCTGGTAGATGGCTGACTTTCAGAATTTAGAATTAATTTATGTCATGACTGATATAAATCTCTTTAATGGGGCTATTAAAAAGGACCCACCTCTGTAGTTTGGTGTTGGTTAAGCACAACATCCTGGTTCCATTTCCCTTTCCCTTGTCTCCTTTCCTGGGCTTCTGTCTCAATACTTGAAGAGTCCAGGGCCCTGCTGCAGAGCGTGTGTTGGGCCGATCTGGGCGAGCCTCAGATAGAGGACTTCGAACTTGCCTGATACTCTAGATCCAAATGGTCCGCACAACACGAACCAGTGTTACTTACTGCAGCCTCAAATTATGCCAGTACTCATGTGTAGACTTACAAAACTGTTAAACTAGTAATCACTGGACTTGTTACATCTGTAATTATTATTTTAATGGTGGTGAGATTTGAGTTATGGAACTCCGAAACTGCTGTAGGAACATACCTGTTTATATTGTGATTGGTTTCTCCTTTGTATTACCCTGCTAACCTTAAGCAATATGCATTTATGTAAATACACTCATAAAACAGGTGGAAAATCAAATTATTTTCCATACTATATCTAGAGAAAGACTGCAGTTTGATTTATGACTCCAGCCTGTAAATGATAAGTTCTAGCTTGGAGTTGCCTTCTTCACTCAGGGACCATATGATGTTGCTGGTTTATGTTTAGTTGTAATGTCTTCAGATCTCTCATTTCTTTTCTGTAACAGGTACTCACTCCTCCCCTCTAATTTTGAGTTGGTTATTTTTGTTTCTTAACATTGTATCTCTGAAGTAAATAATAATGATGATAATAATTCTTTTTTTTTTTTGAGACCAGGTCTCGCTTTGTGGTTCAGGCTGGCCCTCAGCTCAGCCTCAAACTCACATCACAGCAATCCTCCTGCCTCTGCCTCCTGAGTGCTGGGATTACAGGCGTGAGCCACCACGCCCGGCACCATGGTATGTGGTACTGATTGCTGCTGGGCGTGAGTCTCCACACCCAGTATGGTATGTGGTTACCGGGGAATCGAACCTGGGCCCTTGCACTTGCAAGACAGGCGCTGGAACCACTGAACTAACTCCCCGGCCGCCTAATAATTCTTAAAAATTTGGAATAAAAGGTTATTCGATGTACTTAGACCTATCATGTTAGCAGGTATGCAGTACTTTCTCATTAGAATGATTAGATATTTTTGAACATGGTCCAATTATCCATTTATTTTTGCAGAGAATAGCTTTTTTAAGACATTCATTTGATATTTTCCTTCCTTTGTCACTGCTAGCAACTCCTACTAGAGATTACCCAGGCCAAGGACATTATGGATTACTTAACCCCACTAATAGAGAGACTATAAACTAGTCTTGTAAAAATGTGTTGTTAGTCACAAAGGAAATCAGCAAAGAAATCTGATAAGGGAATTCAAAAAATACACACGAAATCTTCCCATTAACTTATACAAGATGCATAAAGTTTGCATTCCGCACAAGGCCATCACAGTCCCCATGAGGGCTTGACACAGCTTGGCAAGGGTGGCTCACTGAGGTTGCTAGTAGTCAGAAAGAACACAGGAATCTGCGGGAAGCTTTTATTCTTTATTATCATTAGAATTGCTTTTATTATTTATTCTCTTTCACATGCTCACTCTCTCTTCCCATCTTTTCCCCACTCTCCTTCCTTCATTATGGATATGGAACCCAGGGCCTTGGCATTGATCTACATTCTGACTTTTTTAAAAAAATGTTTGTTTTTGTTTTAAAATAAGAGTTTCGCTGACACTGAGCCCAGGCTGGGCTTGAACTTGCAGTCTTCCTGCCTCAGTCTCCCAGAATGTGGAAAATACATGTATGTGCCACTGTGTCTGGCTTCTTGTTGATCTCTTACAGTGTCATCCTCAAGTGCGTTCCGAGGAGCATGAATCCTGAGTGTATCACTGTATGCTAACAGGAAAAAGCAAAACACTTGTATGATACATATATTGAGAAAAACTTGGTGTTGGGAGTTTGTAGACTGCATTACAGTAGCAACTTTACTGATCCTCTGATATGTTGATGCATCCTGCCAGTCTGGGGAGAATGAATCGAACACACCATAAAATGTTTCCCTAACTTGTTTAATCCTAGAGCCCTTAAGAGACTTGTGATTTAGCTTTTATTTAACCACAGTGAAGCTAGTAATTAATTCTTTTTTTTTTTTAACAGATGAGAACACTGAATTTTAGAGTGACATTCAGTTATCCCATTAGTTACTGTAATGGCTATGTATATTTCCACCATCAAATTTCAGCGTTAATTGAAATTCTTCCTTATATTTAGAATTTATGGTTTTGACTATCACCGGGTGAAAATCTCTTAACACACAGTTGGTGAATTTTTATTTTTATTTTTTGATACCCGGGATTGAACTCAGTACCCATCACTTGCCAGGCAGATGCTTACCCCTGAACTAGCAGGTGAATCTTTTGATTGTGTCTTTTACTGTCATTTTATGTTTCTGGTACAATGAAAGCACATATATAATGATACAGCAACTTTTTTTCCACATTTCAAAAAATCCACTTTAATGTGAATAGTGCAATTTATAATAGGCCATTGGGAAGAATGCCAAAATAAACAGACATACTGTTTTTAAAAAAATATTCAGCAGAAGATTGCATAGTGGCCAAGTTTTCTAACATAAGTACCTATTGTGAAAGGTATTTGTAATAATCCTTTTAAAACTAAAGACAGTGTTAGCTCTGGAGGACACATTTCTTCAATAATAAATCTAAGAACTTCATGTCTCACTTTTAAAAAGAAGGATAATGTTCTGCTTTGTCCATGTAGATTAATAATACAGAACCTTTTAGAGTTTCAGCTGGATCATATTAAAGGAGTTCAAGGATTTCTTAAGGGTCTTTGAATAGTTGTTTTGACAGGAAAATAAAGTTGAACACAGCGTTGCCCAGCCTTGGCCATTAATATTGCTGACTTGTTGTTGGAGAATTTGGTGTCTTTTCTTTATATGGTAGATATACCTCCAGTTAGTAATTTGTTCTTAGAGTTTATGAAGCTTAAATAGTAATGTAAGTTTCAAAACTGTTGTGCTTATATTTCAGTTAATTTATCTTTCATAGATCTCTAATTTTTAATAATTAGACAACTTTTGGAATTACAACATGCTAAAACATGTAGAGCAATATTTTTTATTAAAAAATGAAGTTCCAGTTTATGATAGTATGTTTTCTTATTTCTTCCAATAAGCAAATATGACATTTTTCTTCCAGGTGTACAGTGACTGGGATAGTAAATTACACCTAATATATTCAATTAGTATTTGATACATTATTTAGCTTTTAAAAGAGTGTTCTGTGGTCGTATGTGTCGGTGTAAGTCCGATGTATGTCCGGGGTCGCAGAAGGAAACGAGGCACTCAGGGATGAGATCCAGCAGGGAGAACAGCCTCAGAGGACTGAACCACCAAGCTGTCTTCCAACAGCTCTTTTATTATGGAGCAAATACAAAGTAGCAACGCATAGGGGTAAAAACAGAAGAGGTGGGCTGGAGCATTTCCTGGGACAGGCCTTGAAGTTCTTCCTGATTATATCCCAGTGTTTGTTTACCGATCTGTTTGCAAGATTCAGTAACTCAAAACTTAGCAAGATGTCTGGGGAACATCCTGTGAACTGGTGATAAGGAAACTCAGGAGTTCTGCATAACTGGTAAACAGCTACCTTTTCCCCTACACGTATGTATTGAAAATATGTGGCATAATACTATAGCTCCCTCTCCAGGCACGTTTTAATAGTTCTGAATAATTTGGCAATAAAAAAATTGCCTTAACTTTAACGTTATGTTTCACAAACTTGGGAATGGCATGGTTCTGTGTAAGGTCGTATTTTCCAGTAGTATGCATTAATATCTCCTTGAATTAATGAAAATTGTGAGTGAAATGCCAAGTTAAAGTATGTTGCAAACCCACAAGATTGGTGGTTATGGGTATATACTTACGGTGAGCCTATACTATGTCCCGTAATATGGTGGTTGTTCAGATAAAAATAGGCCCATAGCCCTATTATTGTGAAGCTCATGGGCTAATAGAGGATCCAATCTGTGGGGTGTAATTGCAACCCAGAGGATTCATGATGTGGAACAAACACTTCCATGTTTTGCTGCAGATGGTGATGACTCAGTCGAGGGAGGGCTCCCGGGTTTCACATAGTGTGTGCTTGTCGCTCTCCCGCTCTGGCTTTTCCGGGTTGGCTGTGCATTGTAAGGGGTATATTTCCCAGTTGGTTTGACATTGGCATCTGAGTACATTTGGCCAGAGGGATGCTGTATTGGAAGATGAGAGATGGGGAGAATCCAGGTTATTTCTCCGTCTCTGGGCAGGTTTGTAGGAGCAGATGTCTCTCTGCCTGCAGAGTCTTGCTCTTCATGGTTACAGCTCCCATCTGAAAACCACTGATAATAACATGCCCTTATGAGGCAGCTTATTCCTTTAGTTACTACTAATACCATCTTCTGCCAGTATCATCATTCCATTCTCTGCACCGCAGTCATTTTCTCTTGCTGATAATTTCTAGGTCCCCTTTAAAAATCTTGTTAGCCTTATTTGTTCTCCTATCATCTATGTAAACAACTGCTTTATTAAATTCTTTATGTTTGAGATAACTTGGATAGTTTCTGCTTCCCTGGGTGGACCCTGGCTGAAAACACATAGTTCAAAATCATACCTCAGCCAAGTACAGAATTATGGCCTACTGTGAAATTCTTTTAAAGACAAATATGTCTAGTGTTCATTCTAGGAAGGCCTCTGGCCCACTGTGACATGCCCAGAGTGCTACAGGTCACAGAGGCGCGCAGACGGGCTGTCTACCAAGGGACCTGGCATAGATGCTGTCTGTGCTGGGTCTGGTGAGCAGGACGCTCCCGGGGCTTTTGGATAGGCAGTGCAAAACCTCAAAGTTAGAGTTGTGAAGAGATCAGACATGAGTTCCAGGAATGGCAGCAGATTTCTTCTAAGGCTTTAGAAGGTGATGCCCGCGGGATAAAAGTAGAGAAGACCGAAGGAGGCAGGTTGTGAAGGTTTCCATTTGTAGTCCATGCTGAGGATTCTCTGCTTGACTAAACTGAAATTTGTAACTGGCTGTAGGTAAAGTTGGCCAAGGTGCTACATAATACAGTAGCAGAGAGGAACAAAGATTGATTTTTCTCTCTCTGGCCACAGATAATGTAGACCTTATTGAGGCTGTGGGAATAAAAAGAAAAGGGTTTTAAAGATGTTTCTGTGGTGGAATCAAACTAGCTCTGCTGTCACAATGAACATTTTTAGATGAATAAATGAGTATCTCAGTAGTTGTGGATTTCTTTATGTAAGGAAAACAACATTTTCTTTTTTCCTTTCTAGTCTTTAAAGAGAGAAAATACGGTAGCTTTTTTTTCTCAGTTATTTTTCAAAACTAAAATTGTTACTACACTATATAAATGTAAGTGTAAATTAGTCAGGTTTATAATGTGAGTTTCTCTGATTTTGGACACTTGTGCACCTTCCTGTGAGAGTAAGTGTGGGTTAGGACCTCAGCACATCTGCAGACTTCCATGGGGTATTCTGATGACAGTTAAGGCAATAGCCAGTGTCACTGAACTTTACTGCCTTTAGACAAGTGAGCATTTTCCATTTATCTCCCTGAAAATACAGGAAATACGAAATTTACAAACACATAAATAATAAGTCTATGTAAGATTGATTTTAGACCCCTCATTTTCAAAATTAATTTTGACACTTCTGGGTACACTTCTCATTTTACTTGTAAAAATAAATAAATGCTGTGTGTTAACATGTTTACAGATGAAAATTGCTGTCAGTGTTCTGTAATAAATGATCTATCACATGTGGAGATATAAGAGATTGCTGTCATAGCTGATACTCGTCATGTTCTAGTTGTGTTAAAGAAAATAAAGAAACGACTGTAGTTACCTCTTGAATTTTGTCTGTGAATTAACATTCACATTACATTCCAAGAGCTCACTGCATTGAAGGCCACGAAATACAAAGTATTCTTTTGTCATCCTGGGTAATTGAGAGTTCCTATATTTTCACCGTGTCAAGTGTTTTTAAAAAACAGTGTGCTTTTTAGCTTTAAACTATTATGCTTCTGTGATTAATGTAATGTTAATTTGACGAAGCCTTCTCGCTGAGCCTCACTGTGTATAAACTGACTCTCTTCGATGTTCCTGTATATCTCTGTCTCCAGGATCCAAGAGTTTGATTAAAACCCATGTTCCCAGTGTATGATGAGAACATGGCCTGGACTCTGCTCTGGTTCATCTGATGCACGTTCTGTGAGGTGTATTTTGCCGTGGTCGTGCTGGGTGACATGGGGCACACATAGGAAGTACACAGGATCTCAGGGTTCCAATATCCGTGTTGCTGGGCAGTGTGAGATAATAGGACACGAGGTCCCTGCCCTTCTACTTGCCTCTGCCTGACAGCCCATCTCTGTGGCTCTCTTTCTCTGCTGTGTGCTCCCCCTCACATGATATTCTCATGGGGGTTCAGGGCCCAAGCCCTGCACAGCTGTGTGGGGCAGGACCTTCCAAAGCAGCAGCGACTCAGTGTGTGCAGAACCTAAATGGTCTTCGCTTACTGCTAAAGTGTGGCTTTCACGTCTTGACACTAGCCCTTGCCATGAGGCTTGTACTGATTGAAAGCCAAGCTCCTAGAAGTATCCGGCTCAATCACCCATTTTCAAGTCTCCCTATGGATTTTGCCAGTCACTTAACAATTATAACACTGGTGGACCAGGAATTTGGAGACATTTGTACATTTATTCTCTGGAATAAAATGCAATAAAAATCACTGTAGGAAAAAAGATCATTTTGATGGCCTTCATTAACAGAAAGGTACCGTGGGGAAGGAAAAGTCTAGAAAGGATCCTGTGGTAGTAAAAACAGAGAGGTGAGAGGTGTTATTTGACTTCCTCCTCCTCTTGGAGGGCCTCATGCATGAGGATGGCATTTTATTTTGATCGCGCAGTGGAAGAAAGTGAGTTCATTTATCTCGTCCCCCACTCGTGGCTATCCTGATGATAGTCCCCTAGTTAGAACCATTTAAAATTCAATTTGGCTGCTTGTGCCCTCCGAGCCTCGTAGCTTTCATTAAATTACACAGCAGTGAGTTCTTCCCTGTGTGGCACCGTGTGAGCTGCATTTGCCTTCAGTGTAATTTCAGACAATTGTACTTTGTGTGGAGTGATTTCACCATCATAATCTTACAGTCCAGTTAGGTGAGAGGCAGAAATCTAGATTTGATGGGATCTAATATGGTGGAAAATACTGTACAAGGGAAATGTTCTATTTCTCTATACTTTTCCTATTTAGCTTGCTAAGCTTGTAGTTTTTGGCTGATTGTTTTTGTAGCGCTACTGATGGCCTAAGGTTAGGATATCAACACGTTTCCTCCCATGTGAGCTTCTTCAGGATTTTAAATGTAGTCAGATTCCAAAAAGAAATGTTTTCTTGAGACTGTAAAATTAAATGCTGATACTTTTTCTGGTACTAGTTGTTCTTAAAGTACAGCTTTTTGCTCCTGGGTTCACATTCTTCCTTGATTGTGTATTGTTGTGAAGTGGACATGATCCCACAGCACTAAGTCCCTGGTCAGGCTCAGTGCATTGTGAAAAACAAGTGAATGTGAGATCTGGCTGTAATCATTAGTCTCCTGGTTCTGGGCCAGTTACTGACTTATCTCAGTTCCTTTATTTAATACTAACTCATTGAATTTTTATAACCCTAAGTATATAGAAGTCACCCAATATCAGGCCTGATAAAGTAGATTACCAATAAATGGTGGATATTACTAATAAATAGATCATTATTCAGATTCTTTTCTTTATTTGCAGTGCTGGGGATCGAACTTAACAATCTTGTGCTTGTGAGTCAGGTGGCAGCACCACTGAACTAAATCCCTGGTCCTCAGTGCACACATTTTTATCGGATGTTGTTCACAACTAAATTTAGTAAGCAGAAATACTTACTGAATGTGCTGGGTGACACTGTAAATATTGGAGATAATAATGAACGGAAGCAGACTAAGAAAGAAGTATAAAGAAAAAACTATGATCCCAGGATTGCAAAGAAACAACAAAAGAATGAACGTTGATTATATTTTCATGTATTGTTAGTTTGCTCTTGCTCCCCTCAGTGTTTCCCTAGCTGATCTGTGAACCAGTAATATTCTTACAGCAGGTGATTTATTACTCAGGAGGTAGAAAATATACTTTGCTACTAGATGTATGTGACTTCTGCAGATCTTTACTTGCAGTGCTGTATAGATATCTGTTTAGATATTTTGCACAAAATTTTTGTTGTTCTATTTTGCATCTGTTATTCTGTTATGAATTTTCTTGCTCATGGTGATTATTTTAAACATCACCTGCTGCTTTTGTGAGAATTTTTCATTAATGCCGTACTAAGGATTGAACCCAGGGCCACAGACATGTAAGGCAAGTGCCTTAGTAACTCTTGTAGTGAGCTGCACTCCAGCTTTAGACGCTTCTTGTAAATTCCTCATCTCTTTCCCAGTGCACTCTGATGTATTTGTTACCTGATGATAAAATTTGTGTTTGATCTCTTTTGTGGAAGCACAGAGACTATTTGAAAAGTAAAATTAATTCTTTGGAGTTCTGAATCAATTTACATCAGATACTATTAATTAAGCTTTATATAAAACACAGTAATTTTAAAATTTTCATTTAATCCCAAGAATATGCTTCAGATTTGTGTCTGAAACTGTGACAGGTGGAACAAAAGAAATAAATATAAAACAGGGCAAGCCCCTGAGAAGATTATAAATCCATTGCTTTGGTTACTTGACTCTGTCCCTCAGAAAAATGTTATTGTTATTTTACCAACAGCAAGGTTTGATATTGTTTCTCTTTTGTCTTCACAAAATGAACTTTGCCAGTGATATTTGCAGATATGTGTTGAAGCAATATTCTCTAAGATTAGTGCTCAATTCAGGGAATTTTGGAGCTTTCATTTCTGATCCTCCAGGAAATTGAGAAAAACACAAAGAAAATATCTTGGATGATTGTGTTTAGTTCTTTAAAAAATGTGACAAGCATGGAGTAAAAGAAAGATTAAAGAAATATTTTGAAATTAAACTTACAGATGGATCAGAAGAAAGTAGTATAACATGAAATTATTTCAGGACCGAAAGCAAGAAATTTCATCCTTAGTATACTTGAAAGTAGTTACATAATGTAACACACAATTATATGTATCTGAAACATGCTGTCAGGAGTCCTGACCTCTGGGTGTCCACTTTACAAAATCGCCTAGCATTAAATAATGATCTCATTCATGTCTCAGCATCCTGTCACCGTGCTTTCCAAATGACAGGATGTTGGGGTAGAAAGTGTTTGTCCTTGGTCCCCTCCTTGCATATCGTTCTGCTTCCCCTTTCTCATTATGTTGCTGGTAGAGTAATCTGGGCTATGATTATGACCCTTCATGCCCAAAGTACTCTGTGTGTGTGATCTTTGTAAAGTCAAGTCACCCTAGAGTGTGGCTCAAGGCTCTGTTGGTAACAATCCTGTGCACTGACCACCTTATATACTCCACTTTGGAAAAATGGAATCTTCTGGGATTCCTCATGTCCTCTGTACATGATCACATGTTCATGCCTTTGCAGACACTGTTCCTTCACCTTATTTCCCCTTCTCCAAAGGCCTAAGGCTACTTGGCTTTCAAGACCTTCATGGACTTCTCCATTGCATCTCCTGTGATTACACTGCTGGAAAACTTTCCCTCTCCTGAACTCCCAAGGGACTTTATCAATATTTTTGATGAATGGGTAAGATGAGCACTACCTACTGTGCTTACTTGTCAACCACTGTGCCCTGTGCTCTTCCCAGCTGTAATCTCTCAGCATACCCTGCTTCTGTCACAACTTTTACATGTATTTGACTACTCCCATGAATTATATTGGAAGATTTTTTATCCAGGTCTTCATCTGGGCAAGATACTAGATTAGGCTTCTTGATATGCTTCATCTGTATTCTCTATTGCACCCTTAGCTCTTCTCCTTTCATTTAGTGATACCATTTCCTGTGTCTAATACTCTGGCACCTTACTGCATAAAGAAAATTTTGGAATTTTCTGTCTTGCATGACTTAGGTTTATAAACACCTGCTTGAATGTAGATGTTTCTTATCAAGGGAATAGCAAATAATTACCTTGTGTGATTTTTTTTCTCATTTTACTTGCATTTGTATCAACCAATGACAAGAAATAGTTAACAGTTGATGTTACTTAGAGACAGTTGGCAGCTATAGCTTCGTGTTGATCTAATCTTTTTTCCTAACTGACCCAGCCTTTTAAATTAGACAAAAACTAACATAGTTAATCTTTTCCTGAAATGACAGAAGAGAAATTTCCACTAGTCTGTGTTGAGACTTGCTGCCAGCATATATTTTAAAGTCAGGGACGGGCTGGGGATTTATTTCAGTGGTTCTGGCGCCTGTCTTGCAAGAGCAAGGACCCGGGTTCGATCCCTGGTAACTACATACAGTACTGGGCCTGGATACTCACGCCCAGCATCCACGCCAAGCAGCAGTCAGTAGGCACATACCACAGTGCTGGGCATGGTGGCTCACACCTGTAATCCCAGCACTTGGGAGGCAGAGGCAGGAGAATTGCTGTGATGTGAGTTTGAGGCTGAGCTCAGGGCCAGCCTGAACTACAAAGTGAGACCCTGTCTCAAAAAAAAAAAAAAGATATATATATATGAATAAATATATATATATATATAATATATATTTATACATATATATATTTATTCATATATATATATATATATTGTCAGTGAATGTATTTAGGAAGAAGCTTCTCTGCATTTCAGCCTTTGTTGTTGAACAATATGTCCTTTCTGGTGAACTGTCAGGAGATTCCTACTTCCATGTTGCCAAACTTTTCTATTTTAAAACAGTAGCAAGTCTAGGCGACAAGATTGGGTTGTGGCAGAGATACTCATAAGCTAGTAGTTAATGCAGTACTTACAGAGCTAGCACTGGTTTATGAGGGTCACTCTGCCAGGTTGCCATTGGTAGATGATCACAGTTTGCCTAATGGGACAGTAGCTCCTGAGGATGCTTGGAAGTTGGTACTTGGGAGACAAGTGAAACTGGAGAGTGTAAGGCTCAAGTTTCATTCCTTTAATCTGTCTTGGAAGCATTTACACTCCTTTCCTAAATGACAACCTTGCCAAGTTTAGAAAACAGTTTCTCAGAACTGAACTACAATTAGCCTTCAAGTGTTTGCTACTTCCGTTTTGCTCGGAAGAACACTGCTTTATCACTCTGGGCACAGCATGGAACAGAGAAGAAAAAGGACCAGCCCAATTGGGTAGATTTACTCAGTTTAGGAACAGATCCTTTTAAACTGCATATAGAATTTTTGTTAAGTTTCAAGTCAATTTAACACTACTATTTTTCCACATTAAACCTTACCATTTTTAACTGTTTTGATTTCTTTCGAGTGTTAACTCTGAGAGGCTAGTGATATTTCTGTCTTACTGATTTTTCTTGTATTTTTAGCACATAGTCAGTTTCAACAAATTAGGACATTGAACAATAAGTGAATAAACAAATTCTGTTTGTTAGTCAAAAGGTCAGGGCAATCGAACAGTCATTTTCTTACCTCTAATGTAGGGAAGGTGACGTGTAGTTGGTGGTTGTGTAAAATGGAAATGCAAGGTCCTCAGTTCAAAAATTGTTGAGAATTTCAAAATGATGACAGAAGAACTTCAAAATGGAGAATGAGCCTGGGTGGTTGCATAGGTTGGGCATCACAAAAGCCCCCTTCTTCAATGCAGAACGGAGGAAGCGGTTTGAACTCCAACCTAGTATTCGTGTTTGTGAAGTAAATGATCTTCATTTTTTCATTTGTGGTTATTAGCACAATAGCTTTGCTTCTTGGTTTGTTAATGAAATGGGAAGAAAAGTACTTAATACTAGTACCTGCCACAGGACAAATTGGAACTAATGCTTCACTTAACATCTTTCAGGTGAGCCTCTGCCAGTTTTCTTAGCAGAAAACAACAGTTTAAGTAGTCTGTTCTCATCTACAGCCCCAGTATTTTAACAGATTTTAACTGTGTTGTACAAGGAAACCATTCTGACCCAAATCTAGGCTATATGAACTCTTGTAAAATGATTATAAATTAATTTAATTTTCTCTCATTTTGGAGTCATCGTAGCAAGTCTAAAGAGGATTTGTGAAAGAGTCTCTGGTCCCAGGAAGAGGGAGACAGAGCCTCTCCATATAGGAAATCCCCAGGGGAGGGTTTAGTTTACAGTCAAAACTGAATTATAATAAAGCAAAAGGAAATGATGACTCCTCCAGGGCTGTCTGCATAGTACATCAACCTGAATGGAATATATATGTTGTGGTCTCAGCAGATGTAAAAGCAAAGTGGGCATATCTAGTCTGACCTGTCAGGGCAGATTATCCTATAGTCACTGAAAGTCATTCTGAAGACAGGATCCTGGAAGCCTGCAGTCTGTGCCCTGGCCACCCATGGCTAGAAATGAGCCACCAGGAGAAGTGTGTGCACCAGGCAAAAGGAAACTAGACTCCAGAGAAGGCAAACAGCCCTTGCACATCCATCCCCTTGTCGCTCCCGCTTTGGGATTTTGTGAAGAGCAGATTGTTACCCATGCACCTTTGCTGCTTTTTTGCATATCATTTGTTAGGAAAAGGTGGGTCTTTTGGAATTCAAATGAAAGTAAAGATAAGTCTGGCCATTAGATTTCTTCATTTATGGGCAGAGAGATTTAGTAGTGAACTAGGAAGGTTGATGACTAAAATGATACGACTTTGTGCGGATTTTTTTAATGCTAGTTTTTAATTCACTCCTATAAAAATAATGCAAGGATAGCCTTCTGTGAAAATGTATTTAAAAATCATTTCTTAACTGCATGCTAAGGTTTGAAATGCAAGTAACTGTGGCAGTAGTTTCAGAATTGATTGTCCTGTGAACCTTCTCAGAGTCACAAGCCAGCTCTGATTAGCACATTATCTTTCTTCGTTCACTTGGGTGCTCTTGCTCTGCTTACCCCCCCCCCCCCCCGATAGGTAACAGTGTTGTCTGGTCACCCAGGTCTGGTGATTACAGTGCTTTCAGCTGATAAATAAGCTGTGTAACAAGGACAGAGTGAGGAAAGAGGGCCCAGAAGGATTGCTCTTTAAAAACTCTTTCCTTGTAGAGGATGAAGCCACATCCCTGAATCCTGCATGCACACTTCCAGTCTTGTCAGTCAAGCTTGACTCTCTCAATAACTCATCTTCCAACTGGCTACTGATGCCAGACCTGGCTCTGCAGGGTTGATGGGAGAATAAGATTTAAATACAGAAAAATTGATGAGGAATCTGACATGAAATGTGACCTACTATGTGCACTTCAAGGCGGTCACAGAGATGTAATATTACCATTTCTATAAGGAGGCACTGACCTTATTTCACAGACAAGAAAGCTGAAGTTTAGAATGGTCAGGAGCATGAAGCCAGCTAGTGACTGAGCTGGAATTCAGATGGCTCAGGTAAGTCCAAAATGCTTTCCAGTATGATACACAACTTACCTTTTGGAGGCATAAATGAATGGCAGAAAAGTGAAACATCTGCCCAGACACTTCACATTATTTTCTGGAGTGATTAGAGAAGGTGTCATGGACTCACTTGTTTGTCATGAATTGTATCTGGAGACATCTGTGATTTGAAACAGTATGAAACAGAGAAATATATTTTAAGCTTCTTTTTTATAAGTATCTACTATAAAGTTCCTAAATAGGTATTAGCCTACTCATTAATATTTATATTAGAGGGCTGGTGATTTAGCTCGATGGTTCTGGCGCCTGCCTTGCAAGCGCAACGTCCTGAGTTCTATTCCTGGGAACCACATACAACAGTGCCAGGCCTGGTGGCTCACTGCCCATCACCAGTCAGTACCACACACCAGGTGTGATGGCTAATGCCTGTAATCCCAGCACTTTCAAGGCAGAGGCAGGAGGATTATTGTGAGTTTGAGGCTGAGTTCAGGATCAGCCTGAACTACAAAGTAAAAGCATGTCTCAAAAAAAAGAAAAAAAAAGAAATATATATACTTTATATTATACTTTATATATGTACATATATACTTTATATTATACTATATATATATATATATATATATATATTTTACTAAATGCAAGATTTTTTGCAGTACAATTTTGTGGGACAAAGTGGGCCAAAGATACATTGCCATTTAAATACTTATATAAACTGAAAGTGTTTTGTGAAAAGTTATAGTACGTAACATAGGGCTTAGAAATTCACTCCTCAGAAATTTTGTACTTACAGCTTTGGGGGATTTTCTGTAAGTGCAGATATGTATTGATGAATTGTAATCTATTTTATGATTAATAGTCCCTTACGGTGACCTTTTAAAATATTTTCATTAGGATCCTCCCAGTATTCCCTAAGCACAGAAGAAACTCCAGTTGAACAATTATATTTTTTAAAATATACATTAAAGTGTCTTCTTTTTGAAAGTTAAGGTCTGTTGATAGATGTTCGTATTTAATTTGTAAAGCAGTCTGTCTCAGGAATTTGTTTGTTCCATTTATTATTTTTCTTTAATAGGAATGGGAACATTTAAGCTGCAATGAATATCTATTTCCTATTTTCACCTATTTCGATAGGAGATATTTTCCATCAGATTTGTTTTGTATCCAGAATATTCTTATATTTAGAATAGCACACATTTTTAGAAATTGTCACAAAACAATATACCTTTCATTAGGTTAAAAAGCAGTATGTAGTGCATTTGGGTTTCGTCCTGGTTGTTTTTCTTTTTTCTTTTTAATGGGAATATAAACTGGAACATTTGCAGACATTAGATTGCTTATCTCACCTTTCACCTCTGTAACATTATTCATTGCTTTCCTGTGAATTCTTATTCTTTTGCCCTTAGCCTCTTGGCTTCCTTGCTCAAGGCCACATGACCCTGGTTGATGGGGTGGATTTAAACTCAGAAACTGATTTGGCCACTTGGAGTGACTGAGGCTTAAAAAACTAGGTGATATTCAAAGCAAACAGAGGGTGAGACAAGCAGGCAGAGAGCGTAGAGGAGACCAGGCACCATTAGCAATGCATTTTATACTCAGTGGAAATGAGATAAGTGACAAGCTTACTTGGTACAGAAAACTGGACAGTGGTGTGTTAACCTCCCCTCCCCTCCCCTCCCTTTTTTTCCCCTCCCCTTCCCTTATTTTGAGACAGTCTCCCTTTTGTAGTTCAGGCTGGCCCTGAGCTCAGCTTTGAACTCATACCAATCCTCTTGCCTGTGCCTCCCAAGTGCTGGGATTACAGGTGTGAGCCACCATGTCTGGCACTGTGGTATGTGGTTCTGATTGCTGGTGGGTGTGTGTTATATGTGGTTCCCGGGGATCGAACTGGGGCTCTTGTGCTTTTAAGGCAGATCCTGGAACCACTGAGCTAAATCCCTGGCCTTCAATTTTATTTTTGAGTCAGAGTCTTACCGAGTTGCCCAGGTTGAATTTGAACTTACGGTTCTCCTGTATCTGCTTCCCAGGGGGCTGAGATTATAGTGTGCACCACAATGCCTGACTTTCTTCTGTGTCCTAAATGTTTTATTTATGTGTGTGTTCAGTTTTAAGTGTCTTTGGTATTTCTGTGAAAGCTCATTACTTTTGTATCCTATTGCTCCTTAGGCATGACCCAGATACAGCTCAGTCTTTGTCCCTAATGCCCTCATCCACTTCCTGTCTTTCCTCTCTATGTAATGATTACAGATATAACTTTTAAGTGTGTGGTCATGAACATTGCCTGGAATAATTATTATGATGATGAGTGGTATGAGGCATCTCTTGAGATTTCCCGAAAGAGAAAAAGCGTGCCTAAAATTAGACTAAAAAAAATAATGAATTTTTCTGTTTACATTTTCAGTTGGATAGATGCATATTTATACTAGGAGGATGAAGGATTTTTACTTAGTGATTCTGATTGGATGAGAAAATCAAGAATGTAAACTGAAATTACAGAGTTCTATTTACTTTGAGCATTTCTTTTCAGGGAATAATTTCATTTACACTACTTAAATACTTTAAAAAAAAGAAACAGCACACACATCTACAGTGTTGCTATGACACTGAGGGCTGTAGTACTAAAATGAAACTGTCTTGTATTAGCACAGCTTTAATCATGATTCATTCAGGATTGCCTGGAAATACTAATTGTATGGCTCTTTTCCTGAAGAGCTTTTGGATTATCTTCCTGTTACATGAAGTTCTACTCCGATCTGTATTCATGCTGTATTTTTATAAATTCAGCAGATCACCATTTCCCATTTTCTTTCTGTGTAGATACTTTAGATTCTAAGTTGTGAAGTGAAAAGCGTGTAAGTTACTTTCTTCCTAGGGATTCTCCTCCTCTCCTAGAAATTACTTCTGTATCAGCAGAGCTGCCCTGTGCTTGATTGGGTACTTAAGACTTCCAGAAATTGTTTCATTCATTTTACAACCTGACTGTTAAGATTTTTGTTACTTCATTATTTAACTTTGTGTCTCCTCCTCACTTTGTTTCAAATTGGACATTCTGGGAATTCAAGATTATGATATTTGTTTACTAATGTACTTTTTAATGATTCTTAAATCATTTTGAATCCATCTTTTCGTCCTGCCAGCCAATATAGACTTTTCCATTTTGTCCATGGAGAATGTGTACATTGTCAAATAACTTTCAGGTCAACATATTATGCCAAAACATTTTCTTAACTTATCACAACTAAAAATGAGATGAATTTTATACAGTTAATTTAGTGATAGAGTGCTTCTTTCTGATAATCTACTTTTTCTTGAGTTAGCTTTAAAGGGTATCTTATTAATACCTTCATTTGTCACTTTTTTATGTTTCTAGTACAGAATTATTGATCTGTTTCCAAACACTAACAAGTTTTCTTTTGAAAATAACTAAACCTGGTGATGTAGCTTATGTATGCTTACAGAAACCCTCATCACTCCACTGCTAATACGCTCCCATATACGTGAACTCATATATCACTATGACGCACAGTCATTTGAGTAGGTTTACAGTGACATTTGTGGATGAACACTCCATAGTCTAGGAACTAATTACCATTCAGATATTTTGTGGGCCATCCATCTGCCCTTCTGTCCGTCTGCCCATCCATCCATCTGCCCATATTTACCAAGTTTTTATCATGTGGTAAGCACTGAATTGAGAGTTAAAGCCATTTCATTGAACAAAGGTAGACATGATTCTGCCAACACGAATCTCTCCGTTGGAGCTCTCAGTTTTAGACTAGTGAAGGGAACCAGTATATGAAATGGTTTTAAGTAATAATAAAATGATAAAATGCTCAGGATGGAGGAAGAATGCTTGAGGAGAGTGAAAGTCCACAAGAAACTCTTTGCGATCTCTAAAATTGGGGATATAATCAACTCAAATTCTTGTCTGCTGCTGGGTCTGGGGCCTACACTTGTTTTATCTTCATTGAGCAGGTGGCCAGTAGGGTCTTGGGGTAGAAGCCAGAGCTTCGAACCTCTGAGATGAGCAAGAAAATTTTGATTTATGCATTTGGCAAAGGGAAAATGAAATACAAAGAGATATGAAAAGAATTTCACAGTACTTTCCAAATGCTATTTCTGAGATAAAATGTTCTGTATAGAATTGTGAGAAAGCTAGCCAATTGAGAAATGCAACTTTTAGAAAGGATTTTGTGTTAGCTGTATTCAAGTCTGTATAGTGCTTTGCTCTGTCTGTAGTTTTATACCTTTTTTATACGCTGAATTGAAATTGATAGGTAGAAACATTTGCAAAACTGAGCAAGACATTGTCTTGAGTCCAGTGAGTAACTGTGTTCTAGTAAACGATGCTCCGCCAGCATTCAGATGCTGCAGAGGGTGTTTATCTTTCCAAGTTTATATTGTATGCCCTGTTCTGGGATTTTTAGACAGGCAATTTTAGCTTGTATTGCTTTTTTTTTCAGGATTTCATAAAAGGCAGTATTTTCTACTTTCTGCAGTTACAGAAACTATGAAAATATATGCCACTTGTTTTAAGGAACAAATGGATATCTGAAAGTTCTGCCTGCCCAACACTGGTGCCATTTATAAAACTTACTTTTATGGTTTTAATATTGGTAAGAAAAATAATTCTCAACAAAGTAAGTAGGACTGTTTGCTCTGATTCTTCCCATAATAGAGAGGAATAGAGAATAGCGAGATGAATGAAGCATTCTCATTACTGCAGAATAGAAAATAGCATTTTCCTGTGAAGAACCAGATAGTAAATATTACTATTATTATTGGCTTTGTGGGCCATAGAAACTCTGTGAAAGGATTTACTTCTTTCTTTGTGATGGGAATATAGTCACAGACAATTTGTAGATCAATGGGTGTGGTTGCTCCAATAAAACTTTATTTACAAAGCTAGGCTGCAATCACAATTTGGCTTCTGCTCTGTAGTTTGATTTCCATTAGGAAATCCTGTGCCGAGGCTTGCTTCTGTCTGAACATAGGAGCGGGAGTGGATTTCACAGTTATAAAGCATTCTTAAAGAGAACAAAGAGGTAGTGGAGACATGGGTAAGAAGAGACAGATTTTTAGATAACCTGTGAAGCCTAAAATATTTACTGTTTGGAATTACATGCAAAAAAAAAAATCTCTTGATCTACAAGATTATTTACTTTTCCTTGATAATTTAAAGTATGGATTTTATGCTTTTTTTTTTTGAGACAGCATCTTGCTTTTGTAGTTCAAACTGGTCCTGAGCTCACTATGTAGCCCAGGCTGGCCTTGAACTCACAGCAATTCTCCTGCCTCTGCCACCCAAGTGCTGGGATTACAGGCGTGGGCCACCATGCCTGGCATTATTTTCTGTTTTCATGTACTAATTTCAGAAAATTTATTAGAGAAAATGCAGAATGTAAAATTTTGATAATATATTGCTTGTCAGAAAGAATAATATGGATAGTTTTGTAATTTTATTTTAAAATTTATGATTTTGAAGGGATTTTTTGAAATATATATTATTATCTTACTTTGAAATCTGGTTTTAAGTGGTATTAAAAATCACACATTTGTTCTTAATGCTGTGCTTGAAATTTAGAGTCTTCTGACTTTTATTCGGAACAGAATATGCTGTATCCATACCAAAACCTTTTCCATAATTGTGTAATGTTCTTTGACAACAGCCAACAAGTAACACAAGCTAACATTTATTTGGTGGTTGCTATCTGAAAGGCCATATGCTAAGTGCTTACCTCATTTTATCACTATTTAAAACCTCAGAGGTGATTATAAAACCCAATTTTAAGGCTGAAGAGAAAAAACAGAGAAATGAAGTAACTTGTTCAAGGTAATAATCAGTTACTAGGAGAAATAAGCACTAGCCCAGGTTTGGGCAAGTTCCCTGAGAAGAGGTTGTGCTCAAGATTTATTTCAGGGTCCTTTAAAATGAAGTCTGACCTTTTTTTTTTTTTTTTAATCAACTGGAGTAACCTTTTGGATATGGTGCTAGAAATGGACAATGCAGTGTATATTGAGACTCACTGAAACATCGTTTCTACTTTTTACAGATTCATTTCAAAATTGTACTTGGAGTTTAGCAAGTAGAAAAATCCAGTTGCTTTAACAAAATTTAGTAAAAAGAAGATGTTGAAGATTAGTTAGAGTCTCCACCCTCCTAGATAAAGGCAAAGGTTTTCTCTCTAGTCTTTCTTAGAAGATAAAATCGTGAGTTTGGCACTTTGAGCTTAAGAGATATATACTTTCCTTTAAAAGTATTTGTGGTTTCTCGAGTTCCCAGAACTTATTTGTTTTTGTTTCAGATATATCTTAGGGCATAATCACTTAAAAATTGACTTAAAATATAAACAGATTGGACTTACTGCTTTTCTATTGATCAGGTGCCTTTTACTTGAAGCAAACTTTCTTCATGTTGTTATTCTGCACGTGACTTTCCGGAGCTGGCTGGCCCTGTGATCCTTAGGGACAGAGGGTAGCACCCACTCCATCTTCCCAGAAGCCCCTGTGGAGGTGGTTGAGGGAATGAGTCAACTGACTGGAATTTGTACCAGTCAGAGAGATAATTCTATGTAAATAGTTCTTGGTTTTTCAAAAAGGCTTGTCAGCCTCATTCTTTAGAATTGAGTCTACCAGGAATTTACAGTTTTACTAGATTATACACCGGATGTGCTTTAGTAATAAGGAAGTGTTCATTCCAAAATAGCTTAAGTAGTGTAGACTAAAAGGCCTTCACCATTCCACTAAAAGCCCATCAGTCTCTTCTCTTCTTGGTTTCTTTGGTCATTTCCTTCTCATTCAGTGACGTATGTTCTGCTGTATGATGGCTGGGCCAGCATTCCATCTTATTTTAACAACTACACAAATATAAAAACCAGAGGACCAAAATTGTAGTTAGAGCTTCATTTTGCACTATTTAAGAACTGTATTGTCATATGTAATTTGCAGTGAACTTAGCTATAAAATCAGCTTTCTCTTCTTGCCCACGGGTTGATTCCCTTCTCTTCCTGCAGCACATTGTTCATCTGCACAGTTCTCACCTCTACCAGGATTCTGTGTTTCTCATCTGGAGTAGAGCAAGTAGTCAAAACAAATCAGATGTTTCACCATCACAGGTCAACAGCAAGGGTCAAAAATTGAAACTCATCTACAAACTTACCAGAGTCTTCTGAAAATTGGCACAGCAATTCTTTGCGTTATTAGGTATCTGGTACTGAGAAAGGAACTTGAATTTGAGTAGTTTGTTCTATTTTTGGGATGCCTCTTAGATGTAGGAAGACCTGTGAGTGAGAAGAGTAAGAAACTCTACTGTTACTCTGTCCCGAGGAATTAAAAGCTGTCTGAGGAACATGAGAAGGGGGTGGAGAATACTGAGTCCACTGTGGAGCTCTCCTCTGATGAAGTTTATGAGTCACTTGAAGAGAATGGGACTGACTGACTGGGCTGCGGATTATAAGAAAGAAATTGAGGAGGAGATTGCTTTGGATTGAGGTTGGATTGAGGTTGCTTTCTTTTAGACAGGTGGGAGAAACTTTTATTTCCCTGAGGGACACGTGAGTGGCTGAGGACAGGGCCATCGATTTCCTCTTCTTTGTCATCTCTTTAAGTGCCATAGTTCTTGGGCCTTTATAAAGATAGACCAATAAAAGCCTGAACATAAAATACTGCACACGTTGCCTTTTGCAGAAAAGATCTGACTGATGAACAGTACTGTAATTTAGACTGTCATTTTGTGTTCATCTCATGTCATTATTTAGTTCGTACTTGACCAGAACAGTAATGTGGTAGAAGATAAGTTGTTCTTTTTTGAGATTATCAGGGTCAAATTATTTCCAGTTTTTAAGGACACAGCCTAATAGCAAGATTGCTGGGATCTGCAGGGTGTTTCCCACAGTGCTTTGTGGAATCTAGAGAGAAAAGGTCCTTCTGAGGGCATTCCCTGCAGAAGAATAAAGACACATTTAGCCCCTAGGATGTCCCCTGTGTGACTCCAGTTGCACTACCAGATGTCGTTAATGAAATGAGCAATACCAGTGTCTTTTTCTTAGACCTCCTAATAGTCTCTGACTCACTATAATTTCTTAAAGACCAGAATGGAGTGTCCTGAAGGCCATCTGACTACTTGAGAAACAGTATCCCTCTTATTTTCCCAATAATAAAACACTTTGGCAATTGGTTTGTTTAAGGAAGTAGAGATAGAAACCCCCTTCTTAGCATTTGAGGAAAAAAAAAAGAAAAGAAAACCTTAGTTCTAAGTACTGGAATAGTTTTTATTGTTTATTGAATTTAGCTCTGTTTTTGCCTACTCAAGCCAGTTGAGTTGCCCTTTGTGAGCTGTTCCCTTTTTTCTGCTCAGGTTCTCAGACATATGTTTCTGAATATCTTGTTTTCTGTTAGAAGAAACGTAAAGGATATCTAAATAGATTTAGAAGAGGGCAGGAGGAACATATGTTCCTTGCAAGCAGAGGCTTTAGCTCTTTTCTACATGGTTGAAATTTCCAAGTGTCCATGAAGTTAGTTGAAAAGGCAAAAAAAAAAAAAAAAAAAAAAAAAAAAAAAAAAAAAAAAAAAAAAAAAAAAAAAAAAAAAAAAAAAAAAAAAAAAAGATGACAAACATGGCCAAACCATGTGACTTGCCCTAGATAATAAACCAAAATGGCTGACAGATATAAAGGTGGAATGGGATGGCTCCCATTAAGAAACATTGCCTCAAGACAGGGACTCATTAAGGACACCCAGAGATAAAAGGCCATCTAGGGGAAAATTACAGATGGGACTTTGAGCCCCCAAAGGGACATGCCCAAGCAGGTGACCAAGTGACCAATAATGGTTTCTTGTACAGAATAAGAAAAGTCAGCAAAGCCTCAGGAAAACAAAATCATGGATGAAAAAAGATATATTAAACTCTAAGTCCATATATAGTAAAGCTGAATGGGTTAATAAGAGGTCCTCTGGCAGCCCCCACCCGTATGTCTGTGGATACCATGGCATCCCGTGGGTCACTGCTGGGGCAATCATTGCTTATTGTGGAGTATTTGATAAAACATGTTAAAGTCTGTCAGTAAGTGAGGTAACTCCTTTCAATTCCTTCTAAAAAGAAGCAATGAAGAAATCAAGAAATGTTTAATATCTACCTATCTATAATCTATCAGGACTGTAATATCCATACTGGGTCAAAGTAACAAATATTTGTTCACTTTCATACTTCTAAACTCTAATAATTTCCCTGTATACTATGAAACTCAAAGTGCTAAATAATAGTTTGCGCTTCTGCTTGTAATGCATGACCTGTATCCACCTTACAACAGGAGAACATATATCAAAAAGAATTACTGTGGCACCAGATGAGACTCCCATAAAACTGCATGGTGATACTACACTATTTTGATTACCTTTGGGAAATATATGAGTCAAAATTTTTAAATGTGAGAACACCTTAAAATATGGAACAGGCTTTGGTAAAACTTGATCATACACCTTACTATATTCTATATTGCATAGCAAACATTCCCCAATGATCAGTTAGAAAATTACATATATTCTTGCATAGGAACTGGTACAGCAAATTAGGGAGTGGCCAAGTGTCTGAGCATGTGGGTAAGTCCTGTCAAATGCAACAATTCAGAACATTTGCACAAAGAGTGATTCTCAAGCCCTGCACTTGGGATCAGGCTTAATTCTTCCAGCGCAAAGTCAAGCAGGTTTTTGATAGGACATCCTAGGTGTTTAAAAGTCAATAAACCCTCCAAAGGACCATAGCTCATAGTCTTTCAGAATTAGTGACTCTTGCTGGTCAGAATCTTTCCACTACAGTGACATAATAGCCCGTGTCTATTGGGTGCCCACCTGAGCCTGAGGTGGTAGTAAGAGATTTACATGCATATTACATGATTTTGATTGACATCAGGAGATATACAAGTGTCTCTTTTACAGGTCAGCCCAGGGAATAATACCTATTTCACAGGGGAAAAGCAGAGCCTCTGAGAAGAAAAGGAACATGCCACACCTTCATCTTAATTTTGATTTTAGACTCCTGAGTTAGTTGTTATACTTTCTGACCTGAAATCATGAATGCAATCTTTTACCCTGACAAGAATAATAAAATGTAGAGATATGGCAATAGGTTAATAAAGACTTGATGAGGAGCAAAGACCTCCCAATCATCCTAAGAAATGCTGCTCCCAGAAAAGTAGAAATTATGTTCCAAGTTCCGTACATCCACTTGACCTGTCAGTTTTGTCCTTATTAGCGAGGAAGGCATTAAAATATGCAGGAGTGCTGCACCTGACAGTGTCTGTATACTGCTGACTTGCAAGCTGTACCCTCTAAGAATATTTCTGGTCCCTGGTCTCATTATCTGACACTTCAGTGGAACTGTATGAGACACTCGTCAACCCCTTGGACTCATTTCTTCTGATCACTTCACAATCTGCTTGCGTTTTTCCTCAGCGCAAAGTATGTTCCTGTGTTTCTGTCAGCAGATTTAGTGACTTGGGGGAGCACAGACGTTTGCAGAAGTTTTCTCACTTGACCCATTCTACTTTGCTGGCTGTGATATGATCTTTAAAGGATAAAATTATTAGAATTTTTGCTCTTTTTTATCTTTATGTAGCCTTGATTTTTAAAAGAAGTCATTTTTGCCATTGTTAGCTTGATGGTTAATTTCAGAGATGCTCTCACTGGGGCTTACTAGTATTGCCCCATGACCTTTATGAATCATGTGATGAGGAATTTTAAAAATGTGGTTATTCCTCCTGCATCCATTGTCAGCTAATAGTCATCAGCTTTTTGCAAAAAATATTTTTGGTTTGAATACCCTCAGGGTTTTATTCTCCTGTAGGTGCATGGGGACAAATTGCCCTCATAATAGCCATTAACGGTCCTAGGAAGAGTGCATAAATCTTTGATGCATTGAAAACTGAACGGGCCCCTGGCGGGCATTTTTCTCTTTTACTTTACTGGATTTGGCGTGTGTGTGCATGCTGCAGGTGGTGTGAGTGCCTGTACACATCACACACACACATACACACACATACACACACACACACACACACACACACACACACACACACACGCGCGCGCGCGCGCGCGCATGCGCACACTTCTCACCCTGGGTGGGGTTCCTTTTTATTAGTTGATAGCCCCATGAAGGTGGAAATGAATTGGGTTCATTCTCCTCTCCAAGTTTAATACTGAGAATGCTGCATTGTCATCAGGGAAGCGCCATAAGAATTTTTGATCTCAAGGAATCAGTGAGTTCAGGAACATGAAAGCAAACTCACTGCCAGTCCTGACAGGGCAATAGTCTGATGGTAAAATAAATATTAGGAGAGTTGTTTTATAAATATTTATTCTTATTTATAATGCAGGGGAGAGACTGTCAGGAAATGACAAGAATACAGAATTCGAAGTTATATTGGACTTCACTGTGCTATTTCTTGGCTGTGTGAGTTAAAGAAAAGTTTTCTGAAGTTTCTAGCCTTACTTTTGTCATCTGTGTTGTACAGACAGTAATTCCTAACTCAGAGAGCTATTGTGAGGATTAAATAAAAACTTACCTTCACTTAGATTCAATAGGCATTTACTGTACAGTGAGTTCCCAGTGCTGGGCCCTGAGCTAAGTTCTGAAGGAACTCCTTATTCTGAATCCGTGGTGTCAGAAAGGTTCTGCTCAAAGTCTGCAGTTCACGTAAGTCATGAGATGTGGTGGCAGTATTAGTTCTGACACTGTAGGTTGGAGGAGAACCAGAGATTATTGGAAGGTTTGGGTCCAGATCACAGACTACCGCTTGAATAGAAAGGCTGGAGAGAGAGAGAGAGAGAGAGAGAGAGAGAGATAGAGAGAGAGAGAGAGAAACAGGTTGGGAAACAAGTGATCATGGTGAATGGTTAGTTTTGCTATAGTGGTAAACCAGAAGTCCAGCGAGGGCTGGCGATACAGTTTAGTGACAGAGTGCGTGCTTAACATGCAGGAAGCCCTGAGTTTAATTCCAAGCACCTCCAAAAATAAATAAGACAGAGTGAGAGACAAAAGGGAACGGTTTGTGGGGGATAAGGAGGCTCATAAAGTTTCCTAGAAGTGCACAGTCTGGGTCCTGAAGGACTGAATGGGCTTAATATCTAGAAAAATGAAAAAGAGCTTTGGTATGTAATACAGATACAGACAGGAGCCAATTCCAGCATAAAGAGAACGGAAAATGGAATAAACTGGCTAGCAAGTAGGCTAGAAAGCTCACTTGGGGTCAGTTGAGAAAGGATAGGTTTTGTGTGCAAGGCTAAGACCCAGTTATGGAGTTATCAGGAGATCACAAAGTTCAGTAGAGCTGTGGCATGGTGTATGTAAAACTTCTTTGAACATAGTTAAATGCTGCATCGTTATGTAATTCTCACATGTGCAGGTTCCACAGGAAATAAAATAGAAGATTTGGAGATAAAATAGAAATTTAATTCTCACCCTTCCACTTTCTAGCTATCTAACCTTGATTAATAACTTTCTGAATTTCACTTTTTCATTGGTATGGTAGAGGCAATAAATATTGCCTCTTAGGAGTTGTAAAACTGCAATGAGGTCATTTAATTCATTGATCCAAAATGACTTTTTTGTCAAATCAGGTTGACACTAACAGGAAGTATCTGGTAACTTACAATTATTAGCAATGTTGATTTGAGGACATTTACATGGCATAGGAAATAGCTTGATAGTTGAACAGTTACCATTTTCTTGGATTTCCAGGTGGCTTCTTTCTTGGGTGCCATTCTGAAGGCTTGATAGCTCGGAGGCGCAGCTGAGTTTTGTTGGTGACTCTCACCAGCAGTTGTCTGTGCTGTGTGAGAATTTAGATGCTGTTCAGTAAAAAGTGAGGTGAATGTCCTTCCTTTAAAAACAGGAAAGTCAAAGAAATGTTTTTTTTTTCCCCCTTAGGGAATGCATGATGGAGGACTGCCACAGCAGTTTCTGTGATTCAGCTCAATAAACATACTGAGTACAGTTGAGAAGATTTTCCCGACTCTGCCGGCTCTCAGTCTGGTGGCCTCTGTGATCTTGGCTGCCGTCAGTGACTACCTGCAGCACTGTGATGCTTATGTTTCATGTTTTTGTTACTTTTACCTCTTCTACTGACTTTGAGCTTAAGGCAGAGATAGTTGTTTTCTTACCTTTGATTTCTCACTGCCCAGAAGAGGGACAAATGGTTAGATTTCAGGAAATTCTTATTGTCACACTTACTCCTGAGATACATTATCTTTGTTAGAGAGAGGTGACACTGAAGAGGTGAGGCTTGAGAGATTCCACCCCCGTGCATGGGGAACCTGCGGTGTTCTGTGCATCAGACCGACTAACTCTGGGCTCTGTGTTCAGTGCTGTTGTTGAAAGTTGGGTGCTGCTCTTGAACTGTATCTGTAGCTATATATTCATTATACTAGTCACATTAAAATAAAAGACTGTTTCTGGGCCGGGGATTTAGCTCAGTTGTTCCTGCTCCTGCCTTGCAAGTGCAAGGTCCTGGGTTTGATCCCTGGTAACCACGTTCAGTAATGCCAGATGTGGTGACTCATGCCCACCAGCAATCAATACCACATACCACAGTGCCGGGCGTGGTGACTCATGCCTATAATTCCAGCACTCGAGAGGCAGAGGCAGGAGGATTGCTGTGAGTTCCAGGCCGGACTCAGGGCCAGCCTGAACTATAAAGCGAGACCCTGTCTCAAAAAAAAAAAAAAAAGACCAGGTCTGTTCCAATCATCTGTTCATCCCAGATTCCAAATCTTGTGTCTGAATTCCAGGCTGGACAAGAGCGCCATTGGCTTCCCCAGTGACATGGGGCTTTCCTAGAAGGGCATCTCCCCCTGTTCCAGAAGGGAAGCACTGCATGCGCCTTTGGTCTCGGATCTGGTATTTCCTCTGCCACTAAAGGTCACTGAGGCTTTCACCAGCTGTCTGTTATTGTCATCTTGGATGTGGCTTTTGGTCGGTTAGTCTAGGCTCATCTTAGCACCTACAGCAGAACTTGTCTCTCAGCGCCTCTCCAGTACTAGGCTCTGGCCTCTCCTACTTTGCTTGTCCAGTGGACCAAGACTGAAGTCATGATTACATTAAATGACCCAGGATTTGATGCAATGGAATGTTCCCAAGTATGTTTGTTATTTCTAAAAAGGATTTTTAAAAGGTCAGTTTTGCTTAAACATGTGCAAAGAGAGTGGCATTTATATTAAAAAGTATTGTTTAAGAAATGATAGATCCTGGGCCAGGGAGTTAGCTCAGTGGTTCCGGCGCCTGTCTTGCAAGCGCAAGGACCCGGGTTCGATTCCCCGGTAACCACATACAGTACTGGGTTTGGAGACCCACACCCAGCAGCAACCAGTACCACATACCACAGTGCCGGGCGTGGTGGCTCACGCCTGTCATCCCAGCACTCGGGAGGCAGAGGCAGGAGGATTGTGATGTGAGTTTGAGGCTGAGCTCAGGGCCAGCCTGAACCACAAAGCGAGACTCTGTCTCAAAAAACCTAAAAAAAAAAAAAAAAAGAAATGATAGATCCTGACCTTCTCAAAATGAAGTGTCCCGCCTGGGACCGAGCGAGTAGACAGAGCAAAGCTTCTGTTTTCCATGGTATGTCCACTAACCAAAGGTCTGGTCACATACCCCTTTACATGCCAGCATACAATTTAAAACAAAACTGTGTCAGAGTTGTTTTGATGAATACATTTATTGTGACCTTTTAAATGGTATCATCATCTTGCTAGTTAGTAACCAGAGTGTGAGAGTGACTTTGAAGCAAGTATTATCTGTGAAAATAAAATACCACATCGTTATAAAAGAGTGTTGAGTGATGAACTACCAGCTCTAAATCTAATGCATTAATCAGATGAGAGGTAACTTCCCATTATGAATTAATAGTGCTCCATTGAACTTCCCTGGAGATAGTAGAGAGAGGGAAATTAACATTTACGTAGTATCTTCCCTGTTCCAGCCACTGTATGGATATTATCTCATTCAAACTTTACAACCTCCTGTGAGGCAGAAATTATTATCCCAATTTTTGACATAATGAAATGGGGGTTATGTAACTTGTACAAGCCCCACAGATCATCTGCCAAGCTTTTATTATTCCACACTCCATAAGACTGTATTTTAAATATTTGTGTAGTACCTTAACTGGAGTGTGGGGTAGGAATAGGATGTTCTTGTAGGTTGAAATCCTTCATTGAAAGTCGGAAGAATACTCTTTTGCTTTTGCTTAAAATCTTTCAAAATTATATCAGTGTGTCTTGTTATCTTCGAGCATACTGTACTATGCATAATTTAATACTTAAATTTTTGTTTCAAAATTTTGCTTTCCTTTTTGTTTATTGTCGTCAACACCAGTTTTGATAAACTAATGTTTAATAAATTCATTCAAGTTTAGTGCTAAGATCATTCAATCTTATCCTTACAAATAAGGAAACAGTGAACCAGAAAAATTATGAGACGTTGCCAAGGGTCACTGTTTCTTTTTAGAGGCGCTGTCTGTGTAATTGTAGAACTCTACTGTGAATATAATAATTTGTGTCTGTAACTAGCTATTGCATGAGTATGCGAATCCTGACAGCAAAATATTATCTTCTCCTTAGAGCAGAATAAAAAAAGTTTGCTTTACAGAGAAATCTGGTTTTTTTTATTTTACTTTATTCAGAATCATCTTTCATCTATCCAGTTCTACCAATTATGCCAGATAAAAAAATTGAGAATAGAAAGCCGTTATAACAATTCTGGGGCCTGATTCTAGTTGAATTTTAGGTAGTTGTAGTTGTCATTTTCTGAAAAAGAGTGAAGCAATTGATGGTGTATTGTGAAATTTGAGATTAGAATGTTGAAGGAGAAAACAATCAACTTGTTGTTCATAGCTTCTTAATTTTTTTTTTTTTTTTTTTTTTTTTTTTTAGGTTTTTTGAGACAGGGTCTCGCTTTGTGGTTCAGGCTGGCCCTGAGCTCAGCCTCCAACTCACATCACAATCCTCCTGCCTCTGCCTCCCGAGTGCTGGGATTACAGGTGTGAGCCACCACGCCCGGCACCGTGGTATGTGGTACTGGTTGCTGCTGGGTGTGGGGTTTCCACACCCAGTATTGTTATGTGGTTACCGGGGAATCGAACCCAGGCCCTTGGCGCTTGCAAGACAGGCGCCGGAACCACTGAGCTAACTCCCCAGCCCCCACAGATCAAAAGTATTTATTTGCCCCACATCTGGATCTGGCTTTTCCCAGCAAATTAAATTCCCTCTGAGCAATTCCTCTCTTTCCTGAGGCTGTAGGCCCCACAGCAAGTACATGCAGCACAGAGAGTCACAATCCGTGCTGCCCAAGAATTTGCATTCTTCTCTCACTGCACTAGGAAGATGGAACTGTAATGAAAGTTACCATACCTTAATGAGGCCATGGAGGCACGGAGGGACAGGACAAGGCATTCGGTGCACCCAGAGGAGGAAGGGAGGGGTGAGGGAGGGCTGCCCCATCTGCTGGCAGTTACTGATTGGCCAACAGCTGAGTCAGGTGGAAATTGAGGAGGAGGCAAGGAGGGAGAGCGGTTCATAGCACAGTGCTGTGGACCAGCAGGGTCTGAGGGCTCATTCCTGTTGACATGATGGAAGAGGATGGGGGGATACCTTCAGAAAGAGAAGGAAAAACTGAGATCAGATGATGGAGTGTCTTGAACCTTGTGCCAAACTGTTCAAAATATTCTGTAGGAAACTGGGAGCTATTAACATGTCTGACTTGCATTTGTGTTATGATATGTTTTAATGTGAATTTTAATATAAAAATGATTCTGACTTAGTAAGAAAATCACTACTGAAATGATTAAAGAATGTATTAAAAGAAAAAGATGGGGGACATTTTAGCAGACAAATGATAAAGACTCATACTGGTGTAGGGACAAAAATAATGGAGAATGGTAGCAGCTTTGAGATCCACTTCAGCCTAGAACCTCTGATATTAAATGACTGGTAATAGGAAGGGCAGGAGAGGGGGAAGCTAACATGTGGTGATCAATCAGAGATCACAAGGTATGTGGTGACAGTACCTGAGAATACCAGGGGAAGAACAAAGGAAAGGCATAGGGTGAGTTCTGCAGAGCAGCCCCAAGAAGAACTTGTCTAACGCTGTGTAACAAGTCACCCCCAAATTACAACCACGTTAACTCCGTTTATGAGTTTATGGGCTGCCAGTGTGGTTCAGCAGGTCTGTCCTGGGCTGGTGAGGGATACCTGCTTTCACGCAGGTGTCTTCAGTTTGAAAGAAGATAGCCGGTGGCTGCCTTCTAGGGCAGCCTCAGCCGGAAGGGCAATCCTTTGTCTGGTTCTCATCACTCAGTGGGCCTGCTCAGGTTTGTTTTCACTGTGTGTTGGGTGTGCGAGTGAGGGGTCCCGCGTGTGCGTGGCCTGCTGAGGTAGTCTTTGTTGGCATAATATATATCCCTGTGAATTTTCCTGGCCAAAGCAAATGACAAGGCCAGTCCAATTTCATAGGGTGAAACTAGAAATTTGCATTTCAAAGATTATTGCCACTGTAGGGAGGGTGAAGAATGAAGCTATGCTTTAATCAGACTACCACTGTGGCTCATAATTATTAAGTGATCACCAACAATTTACTCTTACATGTATTTATCTTCTTTCCCATGAAAAGTCAGATAAATAATTTTGTGATGCAAGTGTAAAACTGTTGGAGTACTTGATTAAACGCCCCTTATTTTTGTTAGGGTTCTAGGAATATTTTTCAAGTTTCCTTTACTTTGTTTCTGAGGTTTACATATTTGTGTTTAACTGCATTAAAAAGCATTAATAAAGTTTTCCTCTTGAATTAAGAGTTACCCAGAGAATAATAGTATAAATATATAACCAATCTCCCAAGTTAAATACTACAAAGCATCATTTCCACTTTTGATCACGATGTCTAAAAACTTATCCATTAAATAGGAAACTGTTTGCATTCTCTCTAGATATAAGAACTTAAAGTACAGGCTTCAGAATCTGCATGGGCTGTTTTTGCTGTACTGCCAGGGCATTGTGAAATGTTACCATCGGTACAGTGTGCCTTGTCTGTGTAATTCTCTAACATCATTCTTATTAATGAGTGTTTTGCTGGTTCCATGCAGAGTTTTTGAATAGCTTTTCCTGAGAAGACCACCCACAGTGAAAATATTAAGCTTATCCGGTGAACTTGAATGTGTCCCTTATGAAATAGAACCTTGATGTAAAATAGACACTGGGGAAGCAATTATTATTAATTACAGACCCTTTCATCGCAGCCTTTGATCCTTTGTGTGCCCCAGTACTCTCTGCTGCTGATCATAACAGGGACAGCGGTGTGTCATTGCCTAACAATGGCTTCCATGCCACTGAGAACAAAAGGACTTTTGAAGAAATACTCTGGTATTACCAACTACTGTTATAGTCAGAGTCTTTGAATGTGGTCATGTATATTCTTCTTAGCTAGTGGATTCTCCTTATAATAGTGCCGGCCCTTGCTTCTATTATAGGCTTCCAGGGGACATGTTCGAGCTACACCACGGATCTTAGGAATGTTACCCATATGTACCATTTGTCTTGATCAGAAAACCTTGTGAATGAAATTGACACACACAGTTTCTGATCTATGAAGGAAATGAAGCCTTTGAAATGTTATGTTCTTGTGAATTTTTCCTGATGTGCAAATAATTATCCTTGCCTGATAAAAAAAAGCATAGGTCTGCTATAGTTAGCTTACTCACATATAATCAAGGGAGTGAGCCAAGATAATGAGTTGTTCTTAAGGGAAAACTTTTAGGTACAGACTGCTATCATTACACTAGTAACTAAAAGTTTAAAAATGTATATATTATTTTTGCCCATGTTTAAAATGCCTTCTTTTGTGTGTCACAACTTGACTTTGAAGGTAGGCAAAGGTAAATTGAAAGATGCCAGAAGTGAAATTTAAATTTCCCTCTTAGAAAAAATTTAATACCTACATGAGTGGAGAGATACAGTGTGTCTTTGCTCACTCAGAGTCCACGTGGTCAGAGGTAAATTCCCACCCAATGAATCTGCAGATTGAGTACATCCCAGTCTGAATCCCAGCTGGACTTCATTGAAGATGTGGACAAGTTAACTCAACAATTTAAATAGGGAATAATGGAACTAGAATAGTGAAAGCAATTTGAAGAAGAAGTAACTTGAAAAACTCATACTGGTTTTACTGGAAAGCTGCATTAATCCAGCGTGGGTAATATTAGCAGAAGGAAAGACACAGAGCAGTGGAAGGACTAGACAGCGCAGACGAGAGTGAATGACAGCGCGGGCTAAAAGGCCAATAACTGGTGAGTCTGGGTAAATGTTACATAGATGTTCATTTGTATATTTATTTTTGCAAATTATTTTACATGTCTGATAGCCTTTTTTATTTAAAAGAATTTTACCTCCTTAGAGAAACCTAACATACTTTAAAAATGTATCTAAAACTGAAATAATTGGATTTTGTGACATCTCTCTTAAGTAGGCAATTAAATTTCCCTTTGCACAGGCTTTTTAAGAATGTAAAAGTCACTGTTAACTTAATAAGCATATATAAACTGAATGTAACATATTCATAAAATCATAATAAATAGAATCAGATCTAGATAAAAGCTTTGCGGTTATGACTAGAAATCTATATTACTATATTAGTATATATTTATTCAAAAAATATAAGCAGTAGAATGAAACCACTTTAATTATAAGAATGTACTGACAAACTAAGTATTTGGAAATCCAATATTATGATTGTGACATCCCAATACTGACCGACAAGATAACTGGAGAAGGTTCCCAATCTTATCATTCAGTGTGTAAATTAAGATCCATAAAACTAAAGAGCATTTCTCAGAAGGAGAATATAGGTAGCTTATTTTTTAAATATCAGGTTTGCTGAGATATATTTTACTCACAATAAGTCATCCTCTTCATTCAATTCAATGAACTGCCTTCTTTCTTCCTGCCCTCCTTCCCTCTCCCCTCTTTCCTATTTCCTTCCTTCCTTCTTCCCTTCCTTTCCTTTTCTTTCTTTTTTCCTTCCTTCCTTCCTTCCTTCCTTCCTTCATTCCTTCCTTCACTGGAGGTTGAACACAGGGCCTTGCATATACCAGGCAAATCCTCTACCATTGAGCTCTAACAATAGATCTCTCTGTAATTTTTTTTTTAGGTTTTTCTGAGACAGGGTCTCGCTTTGTGGTTAAGGCTGGCCCTGAGCTCAGCCTCAAACTCACATCACAGCAATCCTCCTGCCTCTGCCTCCTGAGTGCTGGGATTACGGGCATGAGCCACCACGCCCGGCACTGTGGTATGTGGTACTGGTTGCTGCCGGGTCTGAGTCTCCACGCCCAGTATTGTATCTGGTTACCGGGGAATCGAACCCTGGCCCTTGCACTTGCAAGACAGGCACCGGAATCACTGAGCTAACTCCCCGGCCTCTCCTTAATATTTTTGATTGGGCCTACAGAGTTGCTCTGAGAGGCCTTGACCCACCTACCTCAGCTAGGACGCTTAAGTGTGAAACACTGCCCCTGGCTTAGTTCTGGGAGTTGGGACAAATGTGTATAGTGAAGAAACAAAAAGTCTTGTTACCCCCAGAAAGTTTCCTTCTTTGTTATCGAAAATGTCTTCCCAAAGTTTCACATGTTCAGAGTGTGGCTTTTGGAAGGTAATTGGATCACAAAGGCACTATATTCATGAATGGAATCATCCACTGATGAATTCAGTAGCTGAGTGTGCTTTCTTTAAAAGGTACAAGTCTGGTAGGAAGAAGTGAGGAGTTTATGTAAATACTCTATGGAATCATAACATAACATATATAACCTTAAAACGGCTTTATTGAGATAAAAGTTACATATGATTCAATTTGTCCTCTAAAAATCTACAGTTCACTAGTTTTGCCAAATTATGAAATTATCATTATAATTTTAAGATATTTTTATCATTTCAAAAAGAAACCTACTGTCCATTTGCTGATATTTCCTTTTCTCTCTACTTGCAAAGTCTGAGAAGAACCACTAACCTTACTAGTGCGGCCTTTGGAGTCTGAGTTCTTTCTTTTGGCACATGGTGTTTGAGACTCACTCATGTTGTTGCATGTAACAATGCTTGGTTGCCTTGTATTGCCAAGCATCACACTGTTGCAGGAATATATGGAACTTTGGTATTATATGTGCGAATCTAAAAACATTTATTTTCAATTTTAAGTAACAAAAAAGTACTGTAAACTTGTGCTTGATGTTTTGTGCAGAAAATTACCTCCACCTTTTTTTTTTTTTTTTTGAGACGGTCTCGTGTTGTAGTTCAGCCTGTCCCTGAGCTCAGTATGTAGCCCAGGCAAGTCTGGATCTCACAGCAATCCTCCTGCCTCTGCCTCTCAAGTGCTGGGATTACAGGTGTGAGCCACCATGCCTGGCACTGTGGTTTGTGGTACTGATTGTTGGTAGGTGTGAGTCTCCATGCCTGGCATTGTTGTATGTGGTTACTGGGGATTGAACCTGGGCCTTTGTGCTTGCAAGGCAGGTATCGGAACCAATGAACTAAATCCCTGGCCCAAAGTTCCATTCCTTGTAGATGCTGTTGAACTTTACAAGTTGAAGTTTTTCAGTGTGTCTATACCATTTTCATCCCCATCAACAATATATGAGGGTTACAGTTGTTTTATATCCTTGTCAATATTTTGTGTGGTCTGTTTTTGTAATCTGAGTTATTCTTGTGCTTATGAAATAGTATTTCATTGGGTTTTTAGGATTGTGTCTAAGAAACTTTTGCTTACCTAAAAGTTACAAAGATTTCTTCCATGTTTTCCTTCTGAGCTTGAATTGTTTTAGATTTTACTCTTGCATCTATTTTTCTAAATTGTGGTGAAAGTCAGCTTTTTAAAAAACTTTCTTTTTGTCTTTTTATGTTTTAAGTATTTGTGTTTTTTCTTTTAGTCATTTTTTTGGATATGGATATGTTTTACCATCATTGTTGTAAAAACTGCCTTTTATTGATTTGGTTTTGTACTCAAGCTAGAGATCAGTTGGCCAAACATTTGCTTTTAATTTGCATTTGCCTAATCATCAGTGACCATAATTTCATATGTCTGTATGTCATCTATATAATATACCTTCTTTGGTAAAGAATCTTTCCAAAATCTTTTCTTCATTTTGGGATGGGATTGCTTTAATAGAATTAAATTTTGAGTTTTCTTATATATACTGAATATAAGATTTTTATCAGGTAAGTATTTTATAAATATTTTCTTAGTCTGTGACTTAGCCTTTTAGTGCCCTTCAAAGAACAGACTTCACTTTTGATGAAGCTAGTTTGTCAAATTCTACCTTTATGTGTTGAGCTTTGGATTTTTTAACATTACTACTAAATCCTTGTGTCCTCCTGTCTTTTTTCAAGCATTTCCTCATTTCTGGTGCAGTTGTCCCAAGTCTCACTTTGGAATTCCCTTGGTAATCCTGGAATCAAACATTTCTTTGGACAAGCTCTGGTTTCTTTTACTGAGGCATGGGAGTAGAGAAGCAGAATTGTGATAACTTTTTAAAAATCTCGGTTCTACATTGGCATATACTTTAAATTTGAGTGATTCTGCATAATAATTTTGGAGATGAGCTTTAGCCTCATTAGGTAATATGATTTTTCCAGTCAAGAAATACTAAAATAAAAAATATATATATATCAGTGACTGTTACTTTTCTTAAGAGAGAGTCTAGTGTATTTTAATCTACCTTAGTTCTAACCACGTGGAGAATTGTTGTCATTCAAATAGTGGGAAAATGATAGATAAGATCACTAGTCATTTCTATATGTTACAAACATTCAAGTGGTTTTTGTCCCAGTCACTTTCCTCTTTGCTGAGACACCATACCTGTCCTCTTCAAATTAAAGGAACCAAGGTTTATTTGGCTCACATTGTAACAGTCTTAGTTTTTACATGATTGGTCTGCTCCGAGGCAGGACTGAGTGGCAGAGGACAGCTGCTCATGACATGGAGGACAGGAAATAGTGAGCTTCAAGGGAGGTGTCATGAAGGTCAATTTAACCTTCAAGGTCTTGTCCACAGTGGTCTGTCTGCCTCTTCTGCCTAACAATAGCAAGTCAGGTATAATGCCTTTATAATCCAATCGACTTCCAAAGATTTAGCCTATAATCTCATGAGGCTTTATTGTGCCCCTGGTCCCCAAAAGATTTATGTGCACCTCTTTATGCAAATTGAATTTTATCTATCTCTAAGAATTGTCACAAGTTCTAACAGTTTCAAAACTACTGAAAAGTCAGTCTGCAGACTCCTGTGAAACTTGAGGCAAACTCTTAGCTGTGAGCATCTGTGAAAATCAAAAACAAAGTTAAAAACTACTGATGTACAGTGGCACAGAGAAAGCAGTCCATAATTTGAGATTCTGTTATTTGTGAAACTCATCATTTTTCAAAGATTTATTCTTCATCTTGGTCAGAGTAACAACAAATAAACCATAACGTGACAGTTCTAATTTTACATTGGTTGTAGTTGGAAAGGAAGGTCTGCTTCACATTCCTATTACATATTTTATTACTGAATATGTGGAAGTAAGTTATTTTCTCAGCAATGTCTTTATAGCATTTTCTTAATTTAATTTTATTTCCTTGAAGTGCTGTTTTGGAGTATTGTATAATGCTTGGTAAATACTGATGAGGTAGGGCTCAGTGTATGTAAACGTGTTGCCTTTTAAGAAATAAAATGGTTTAAGATTGTGTCTAAGATACAGTGGTGCTTTGGCTCATGAATTTAATTAGCTGTATGATTCTGGATAAGATGGTTATGTTTGTGTTCATGCAGGAAAGATAGCTGTGGTTTTGGTTGTGTTTGTCACATGATTCAGTTTGCAAACAAAAAAAATTGCCAGATGTTTCAGTTTGTGAACCAAATTCTTTGCAAACAAAAGCATTTATGACCTGGGGTATCGCCTAATAACGTTACACAGTGATCTCTTTCTGGATAATTTCCTTAGCCTGTTAGTAACTGAGATATCCAGTTTATATCAGAAGAACACTTCATTCCTAATAATGTTAGCAAAAAGAAGGAATAAAAATTTTTAAAAATTTGGAAACATTAAGAATATTATATATATGTAAAGTTAAGGGGCCAAGTATTTAGCTCAGTGGTTCAGGCATCTGCCTGGAAGGTCCTGAGTTCGATCCCTGATAACCACATCCCACAATGCTGGACGCATTGGCTCAAGCCTGTAATTCCAGTATTTGGGATGCAGAGGCAAGAGGATTGCTGTGAATTCAAGGCAGGCCTGGGCTACATAGTGAGCTCAGGGGCAACCTGAACTACAAAGTGAGACCCTGTCTCAAAAAAAAAAAAAAAAAAGTTAAAATTTTGCATTTGGCAAAGCCATTTTGATCAGGGGCTAGTTTCAAGTTTAGTAGCATCTAGCAGAAAAATCTTGTGGCATACAAGTAATATTTGTTTGTTGTAATGTTTCACTGCTTTGCAAAATGTCCAATTTATAGTGTTTTGTATTACATTATTTAGTTAATCTGAGAAGAATGAGAATGATTCCAGTTCCTTGGAATGACTGCATAGAGAAGTCCTGACCACAGACCACACCCACAGTCTCTAAGCAAGTTGATTAGAGTAGCAAAGACAAATGGAGCAATGAATGAGTGAAGCAGGCATAAGAATAGAAAGAGCCAAAGACAGAGACGTGTACTGGAAACCACTGAGGGGAATGTTAATAGGAGAAGGTTTAGAAAGGCTTGGGATTTTACCCCAAGAAAACAGGGACGTTAAGTTCAGAACTAGTAGGAGTTATCTAAAACGCTAGAATGGGAACAAGGGAGCTGAAAGGAGAGCAGCTAATGTTAGTTTAAAAGTGGAAAATAGAATGATTTGTTGAGGAAACTTCTAGTGGCTTGGGTAGTCTGGATAAAAGTTAGACACAACAGGTGGTTATTAGTGAACTAGAAGAGGCAGAGGATAGAAGGCTTATAAGTCATGTTAAGGAAGTTTAGTCTTAAAAAGCAGTGGGAAGTCCCCGAGGGCACCCAGCCCAAAAGTGATAGCGTCAAGTTTGCATTTTAGTGCTCTTTGAAAGTATTTGATACTCAGGTACTTGATTTGAAAGTAACAGTGGGAAGCCAAACAGTTTGGGCAGAGGCCTCTATCTAAGTCAAGGCCTTGGCTGCAGAGGTTGAGGTGGGGAGGGAAAGTGGACAAAATGGAGAAAACAGCATTTGGTGGTTGATTAGATGTTACAAGCAAGAACTAGAAATGGAGGAATGAATGGCGACTTTGCCATCTGGTTCTGCTACCTTGATCACTGGGCCTGGGTGAGGAGGTGTGTGTAGTTTTGTGTACTTTGCTGTGTGCTGCTTGCCCAGACAGCTGACATGCCCCACAATTGTTAGGTCATACGGACCCAAGAATGCACTTCTAACAAGCTATCAGGTGATGTAGAATCCAAAACGTGACATCTGCTGGATTACTTATTTCCAAATGAAAAAATATGAAGAGACTCTGCTCAGAAATTTGTTAACAGGTAGATTCTTATGCCCTAAGATTGAATTTCTATCTCTTGCTTTTGGCCCACTAATAGAAGCTTTAAAATGAGCACCACAAGTGATTTCCAGCATTACAGATACAATTGACCATTACAAGAAATCTAATTTAGATTAAGGGCTGGTTTTGGGAGTCAGGTGTGTGCCACTCACCGGGTCATTTGGGCACAGTGTTCTTTTCTGTAATCTTATCATGAAATTTCAAGTCTAATAGGTAACATTTATTAAGATCTTACTGAGAGGTAAGCACTCTCTAATAACTTTACAAAGCACTATTAGAGGCTTGGCGAAGTTCAGAATGTAAGGACTATTTTTATTCCTGTTCTGAAGGTTATGAAACTGAGAGCTAGGCCCAGAGATGTAGCTCAGTGGTTCTGGCACCAACCTTGTAAGTGCAAGGCCTTGAGTTTGATCCCTGTTACCAAAAAAAAAAAAAGAAAGAAAGAAAGAAACAGAGATAGTAACTTATGTGTGATCTCAAAGCTAGACGCTGTATTCATACTTATCCGTGATCACATACCTTCACATTCACTGTTAGCGTAACATACAGTTTGCAGGTATAGAGAGTGGTGTATTTTAGGGATGAATAGACTGTACATGGGTGGAAGAAGGTGTTGAAAAAGATGGAGAGTGACAATGCGGGGGAAGCCTTTGTGTTTTTTTCTTTTGATTAGTCATAATTGTTTTATTCACTTTTAGTAATTTTAGTTTGAAAATTAAATTGGATATGAATTTGCCTATTTGTAGTAGATCTACTAGTGTTATTCATTCAGTAAACTTCGGATAATTGACTACATGAATAATGCAAATTTAATGATTAAAAAGCACTTGAAACTTATTTATACTCTATCAATTTTTGGCATTTAAGTTATCTCTTAGGGTTTTTTCCCATTGGTGGTTTCATTTTTATAGTCATCTTTTTTTTACCAGTTTCTTGGAGGTTTCTTTATCATTCAAATGTGAATGCTTAATACCTTAGTTTAGTATTTTATATGAAATGAATCTCTACCACTTAGTAAGAGAATTTCTATTCATTTAAACTAACCATTGCATTGAGAATTCTTACTGCCTGCCCATTCCCCACTGAGGAGAACAAGAAAACTCCCAGAATTACTGTCCAGAGCTCTTTGGATTCTTGAGGTAGAGCTCATAGAAGAAAACTGGTAAGTAATTCTGTATCTCCACAGGCTCCCCTTCCTTTACCAGCCCTTTCGGTTTTGACTCTTTTTAGATTTTACTGTTTTCTGCAAATAGCAAAGTAACTTGGATAAGCTAAAAAAGATGTCTAATGGTTTTACATTTTTGTTCATACATTTAGAGAAGGTTTTAAAACCACAAAAGGGGCTAGGTGGCAACATGTACTTATCAAAACTGACTGCAAAATAAATTCATCTTTGGTCAGAGAGCCAAAATAATTCCCCCTAAATTTACTTGTTATCCTTTTTTCTTTTTCTTGTAGAAGCAGATTTGCTTCATGAGCATTATTTTATTTCATTTTATCTGCTTTCCAAGCATAATAGTTAAGTAGTTTAGCAATGATACCTCCCTCGCTGCTGAAATTAAAGTCTGGGGTAGTTTCCCCAAGTGGTTGAAATATAAAAGAATTGACAGGAGAGAATTGCTTAAGAAACTAAATGTACTCTTTTTATAGGTCTCAAGAATTTTCAGGAATCAATTTTTACTTTACCCAGATGTGTCTGAAACATCTCATCAAGATCAGACTTTTATGTATTAATTTGCATCAGACAATTTCCAAACTAGAGTGGACCTACCCAGCCTTTATTTTAGACAACAGATCCTCCCAGGTCAGAAGACTTCGTGATTCAGTGCAGTTGTGTCATGGCAAAGCTAGGGCTCAAATCTGGAGCCCTAACTCCCAGTCCAGCACTATTTGTACTTAAACACATAGGCCTATGTATCCCTAGGATCCCCAGAATTTCAGCCAATCAGAGATTGAAAAAGTTGTATTAAGAAAAAAAAAAGTGTGTTTCTGCATGTTGTTTCAAAATTGTTGAGGAAATGGGTTTTGGATGGAGGCTGAGAGAGTGAGGTCTCAGAGTCACCAAATAGACTCCGGAGAAGGTTTTAAGGAATAGTTCTGCTTTTATTATGCAATGAACACAGGCAGGGGGAGTAACCATACGAGTCGGTTGCAGATTGGTTGAAACATGCAGAGAGG